>CAUYQV010045166.1:0-10345 GCA_963574575.1 Galagoides demidoff
TGTTGGTTTAAGATGCTAGGTGTCTGCTATGTGGATTTCAAACTGCCCCATTAAATATTCATGTAGGTACAAAAAAATCTGTTTATAGTTAGCTTAGAACTTAATCCATTTTACATATAAACACAATGTTTTTGTTTTGTTAGTTTTAAACAGTTTTAATATTCAGTAATTTTTTTTTCTTATTCCAGGAATGCAACTATGTTGTTTTATCAATCAGGATGTAGTAAGCAAAACAAACCACATCATTTTAACAGAAATAATTTTTTTTTTTTTTTGAGAAAGAGCCTCAATAAAACCCCCCTGGGTATAGTGCTGTGGCATAACAGCAAACACCAACCACTAAATCCTGGGCTCAAGTGAGTCTGCTGCCTCAGCCTCCCAAGTAGCTGGGAACACAGGCACCCGCCACAATGCCTGGCCATTTTTTGGTTGCAGCCATCATTGTTGTTTGGCGGCCCCGGGCTGGGGATTCGAACCTGCCACCTTAGGTGTATGTGGCTGGAGCCTTAGCCACTTGAGCCACAGGCGCCAAGCCTCAAATCAGAGCTAATGCAAGCAGGAAAAGCAGTGGTCATTGCTCAAAAACATTGTAAGATAGAAAAATAACCCACAGATGCCTGAGGCAAAAGATCATAGTTGAGCAGACCAACACCTGAGAGTTTCTTTAGGTTAAAGGTCATCAAAATCACTCTTGTGTATATTGAAATGTAGGAATCCATGCACATACCCAGGAAAAATATTATGTACATCCTTATAAAAAAGGTGAGATAAGTTTAAACCCTCACTTTGGGTTCATCTCCAGGATCAGTGCAAATCTGGGAAAGTATTATTTGTCATCTTGAGGTGTTCAAGAAAATATTTGTCAAAACAATACCTAAATACAAGATAATGCACTAAAATGCCAATGATTGCATATGACAAAAAATATAGTCTCTGCAAAAATAGATGGAAAATTTTACTAGATAAATACAGTAGTTCAGACTTCAACAATAAAAAAAAAAGAAAGAAAGAAAGAAAAGGAGTTTCAAGTTGCTCAAATTAGCCGAACAGAGGTAAGTGGCTTGACCCTCACAAAAAAGAAGCAGAATTATGAGTAGATAACCATACTTCCAATAGATCACCTAGGAGAGCATGGTGGAATTCCTGGAGAGGGGCATGAAAGAAGAGGGAACCAGAGCAGCCTGGCTCAGCCAAGATTGGCTGGGAGCTAGAGAGGCTTTCCAGTGCAGAGAGAGGGTGAGTGAGTGCCCCAGTGGGCCACATTCTCACTGCAGACTTCTGCAATCCCAGTCACAGGAGAGTTTCTCAGCCCTTCTAGTCCTGAGACTAACAGAGAGAGCTGACTAGATGGCATAGCCCAAGAGAGTGAGCTCACACTTGGTCCCATCCCACCCTCAGTCTTAAGCAACTGCAGCATGTGTAGGATTTTGAGGGCCCAGCCCTCACCAAACTGCATCCTGCCCTATAGCTCAGCAGCCTCTGTGTCTCCTCTCGCCTGAAGCCCCACTGACACTCTTCATCCTTGGATGCTGCTGCCAGGCCCCAAACATGCACCATTCTCATATCACTGTCTGCCCTTTGACAAAGCACATCATAACATGCAGCAGAGAAAGAATCCCTATTCAGCGTATCATGCTGGGCAAATCAGACAGCTACATGTGGAAGATAGAAGCAGGATGTCCTCCTCTCACCACTCACAAACATTGATTCATGATGGAAGAATTCATGATTCATGACTTAAACAGGAGGCATTAATCTACAAGAATTCTAGAAGAGAGTGTTGGAAAAACTCTTATAGACATCAGCCTAGGCAAAGAATTTATAAAGAAGACTCCAAAAGCCAATTAGAGCAACAAGGAATATGAACAATGGTACTTGATTAAATTAAAACTTCTACACAGCCAGGGAAATAATCAATAGAGTGAGTAGACAACCTTCAGAATGGCAGAAAGTATTTGCATGCATCTGGTAAAGGATTGATAATCAGAACCTACAAAGAACTCAAGCAAATCAGTAAGAAATAATCAAACAACCCCATAAAAATATGATCAAAAGAAGATTGACTAATGGCCAATAAACTATGAAAAAGTGCTCAGCAACTCTAATCATCAGGGAAATGTAATTGCAAATTAAAATTACAATTAGATATCACCTAACTTCAGGGAGAATTGCTTTTATCAGATAGTCTCCCCAAAACAGATGGTAAAATGGATAGTCTCCCCAAAATGCTGGCAATGGATGCAGAGAGAAAGAAACTCTAATACACTTCAGACTAGTACAACACTTGTGGACCCCTATCTCTCACTATACGAAAAAATCAGCTTGAGATGGATTAAAGACCTGAAACTATAATACTAATAGAAAAAAATATAGGAGAACCAGTTGAGGATATTTTTCTAGGCAGAGATATTTTGGATACTACCTCAAAAGTACAGGCCACAAAAATAAAAAAACAGACAAATGGGACTCACTATATTAAACTAAAAAGCTTTTGATGATCAAATTAAACAATCAACAGAGTAAAGAAACAACATGTTACATTAATAGAAAATATATGCAAACTATCTCACAAGTAACTAATATTCACCACATACAAGGAATTCAAACAACTCAGCAATAAAAATACAAATCCTATTAAAAAGTGCACATGGTACTTAAATGGACATTTCTCAAAAGAAGACATACAAATGGCCAATAGGCATTAAAAACTCCTCAAAACATCACTAATCCTTAGGGGAAATTTAAATCTTGAAACCACAATGAGATATTATCTTATTCCAGTTAGAATGGCTATTACTAAAAAGGCAAAAAATTACAGATGCTGGGAAAGATGTGAAGAAAAGTTCAGGTGGAAATGTAAGTTTGCACAGCCACTGTTAGAAAGAGGGTGGAGAGTTCTCAAAAACCTACAAGTAGAACCACCACACAATCCAGTAATCCTACTACTATGTATTCATCCCCTGGAGAGGAAATCAATATATGAATAGAACATGTGTATTTCCATGTTGGTCATGGTGTTATTCACAATCCCAGAGACATGGAATCAACCTACCTGTCCATTTGTGAAGAAGTGGGTGGAAAAAAAAGTGATATATATACACAAAGGAATACTATTTAACTATAAAAACAGTCATGCAATCATGTCATTTGAATCAACTTGGATGAAACTGGAGGTTATTATTTTAAAGGAAAAAAGCCAGACACAGAAAGATAAATATCAGATGTTTTACTTCATATGTGAAAACTGAAACTGTTGATTTCATGGAGAAGGAGAGTAGAATAATAGATATGAGAGGTTGAGAAGGACATGTGAGCAGGTGAGAGGATGAACACACGTTGGCTAGTGGCTACAAACATATAATGAGACAGAAGAATAAAGTTCTAATGTTGAAGAGCAGAGTTGGGTGACTATAGTTAACAACAATATTACATAACAGTTAGAAGAAAGGATTTGAAATGTTCTCAAAACATGGAAATAATAAATATTTGAGTTGATGGATGCCCTAAATACACTGACTAGATAGCTATATATTTTATACATATAAAAAAGTATCACAAGTACCCTCTAAATATATGCAAATACAATGTGCCAATAAAAACATTTTTGAAAGGAAGTAAAGGGTGGAAGATAATTCACTTTTCAACATTACTTCATCTTAATCAAATATCCAGTTTTCAACAAAAAAAGAAATCACAAGGCATACAAAGTTATAGGGAAGCGTGACCTATTCGAAACAACAGGATAGATTAACATAAATTACACCTGAGGGAGCCTAGACATTGGACTTTCTAAATAAAGACTTTGAAACAATACGGTGCACACAAACTTTGTGGCCACCCTGCATATGTTCAAGAGATCCCAGGAGTGGTGTCAGCAAGATGGCATCCTAGGAAACTCCAGGTTCTATTTTCTGAAGGAAACATCCAATACACAGCAACCTACAGAAGAAAGTAGCTTTGTAGAAGTGGTGGAAACCAGCTAAGAATTTTTAGCAACCAAACTAACTATTCTGGAATCAAGACAAAGCCACACTCAAGGCAGCAGGGGCAATTTTTCTCACCATTTCCTCGCACCCTCCGCCATACAGCATGCCAGGGTAGGTAAGAAGTGACCTAATTCCCAGTTTCTGCCTCAGGATGGAAAGAAAAAAGTAGAACTTTTCTGCAACCTTTTAGCTTGTCTGATGTCTGCCAAAAGTTCTTTTTTGTGTGACTCAAGCACACAAGTGACACAATGTGATGAGAAAAGCGCATTGTATTTATATTAAGTTGAAGACCACGGAGCCCATGGCAGGCACTCTGACAGAGGAGGGCTGTGCAGGGACTGAAACTGTGAGCACCTGGGGGCCAAAGACTATGGGTAAGCAATACATCAAGCCCTGAGAAAAACTAAATAACCTCAGATAACTAAGATACTTAGAAACAGCCACATATATGGGCGACAACTTTCCCATATGCACAGTGTGAAGAAACCACAGGGACCCAGGGAAGATGTGCACAAGTCAAGTCCAGAAAGGCCTTAAGCCTTCATTCCATGCTGATTAGTGAAGACTTTACAGTCTCTACAGACTAGGACAGGTGGCTGCCTTATCAACTGTCCAGCTTTCTTTCAATAAAAATTATGAGGAGTACAAATGAAGAAACAGAAATGTGGCCTACTCAAAAGAACAAATTGAATTATCTATTATTAACCTTAATAAAATATAGCCTTGGATTTAATTAACAAAGGCTTTAAAACAACTACCTAAAATATGCTCAACGAGCTGACGCAGGACACACCTAGAGAAAAGAAGAAAATCAGGAAACTATATAGACAAGATAAATACCAACAAAGACAGGAATTTTTAAAATTAAAACCCCCAGAAATTCTGGAATTGAAAATGCAATAATTAAATTGAAATTGTACTGCAGGGATTCAGCAGCGCACTAAAATAATTTGTAAAAAGAATCTGCAGACCTGAAAACAAGTCACGTGAAATTTTCAAATCTAAGAAACAAAAATGAAGACAAGTCAGTAGAGCTTAAGAGACTTATAGGACGTGGTTGAGCAGACGGATACAAGCATACGGGAGTCCCAAGGACAAAGGAGAGGAAAAAGATAGAAAGTTTATTTAGAGAACTAATAATCAAAGCAAATGTTTGAGAAAAGATGTGTTCTCCAGAGAAACAGAACAAACATGATGTATCTCTGGAGAGAAAGACATGTGTGTACCCTGGAGGCTGACAGAGCCCTAGAGCCTCAGGGGGAGTCGGCAGGGGGCAAACCCTGGAGAGCTGACGGTAAAGTGACAGTTCAAGTCTGAAGGTTTGAGAAACAGGCAAGTCAATGATATAGTTTCGGTCCAAACCTTGGTGGGTTCCAGAGGCAGGAAGAACTGATGATACATTTTGAGTCTGAAAGCAAGAAAAAAAAAATGACATCTTTACAGAATTTTTGATCTATTCAGAACAGACCTTCAGATGATTGAATGAAGCCCACCCACACTGGAGACAGCAATCTTCTTTACTCAGACTTTGATTTAAATTTTAATCTCAAAAAACACTAGAATATTTTTTGACCAATTATCACTGCTCCACATAGCTGGGCCACAATGAGACATAAAAAATAACTATCACAAGTGCACTTGTGCCAACTTGGCATCCATACACATCTTCTTAAATTATACTTAATCTACAAATGAAGACAATAAGGTGATAATTCTACCCCAAATGATACAACTATACTGTGTACAAAACAACAAACAAACAAAACCCCTACTGATACCTTTCAAAGAAGAGGTTAAGTCCTTGAATAATGTTTACTTTTTTCCTTGACATCCCAAAGTTAAATACTGTGAGGTAAAATTTGCAATACATGGCTCAGTGCTGGTAGCTCAGCGGTTAGGGTGCTGGCCACATACACTGGGGCTGGCATGTTCAAACCTAGCCTTGACCTGCCAAACAACAATGATGACAACAACAACAACAAAAATAGCCAGGCATTGTGGCAGGTGCCTGTAGTCCCAGCTATTTGGGAGGCTGAGGCAAGAGAATCACCTAAGCCCAAGAGTTTGAGTTTGCTGTGAGCTGTGATGTCACCACACTCTACAGAGGGCAAAATAGTGAGACTCTGTCTCAAAAAAAAAAAAATTAGCAATATTTGAATACTATTATTTAAAGATACTATATCTTATATTGTATGAGAAAGGGGATAAAAGGAGAATAAAAAGCAAAGATATTTACTATAGACACAAAATATATAAGTATGCATACTTGTATACGTATGTGTACTAGATATCAATACTTGAACAACACAGGAGTCAGGGACACTGACATCCATGCAGTCAAAAATTCGTGTATAACTTTTGACATCCCCAAAACTTAACTATTAATAGTCTACTGTAGACCAGAAGCCTTACCAATAACATAAACAGTTACGTAGCATATATTCTCTATGTTGTATGCATTATATACTGTATTCTTATAATAAACTAGAGAAAATAAAATGTTTTTAATAAACCATAAGGAAGAAAAAATGTTTACTGCACTACGTTTCTTGATACACAAGCCTGCGTGATCTCTTGACAAGGTGCATTGCCTGTCTTCAATGGGGACAAGTGCAGCCGCAGGCTTCAATTTGAGGTACACAGAAGCAGCTCAGCTTCTCCCTGAAGTGTCAGGGCTGTTCTCTGCTCCGTGGGAGCACTTCCAGCAACACCAGTGGGGCTTAGTGTGGGCCTCATGCTGTTGTTATTCAAGGTTCACAGTATTTCACTAAGCATGATGAAAAATATGTAAGAACTGGAAGAGATGACTTTTTACTGAAGGTCACAATTACTGTAGAAATGAACTGCTCAAGTAGAGATGATTAATGTCAAGTGGGGTTTTATTCACAATACTTGAGCTTACCACACTAGATATAACAGTTGGTTACAAAATTATCCGAATTGTAGAGATGCAGGGATAAGGTTCTTGAATAATGTACTAACTTTATGTTATGGGATTCTGCCTCTGTAAACTTGTGTGTTATTTTATAGTAGTAAATGACAAAAGAGACTAGAATCCTCATACATTTTTTGCATTCTTGATGTGCCTAACATTTTCTTATTCTTTTCAACATTTCTGCAAGCTTTTTAATTGTGCTAAATTTTACAAAATTAGCATGTAAATGGACTTGTGCAGCTGAAATCTATGTTGTTGAAGGGTCAGTTGTTTATGCATACATATCCCTCTATCTGTACACACAGATTTATTACAAAACGAAGAAAGAATTCTCAGGATACCTACAGGCCTTGCTTCCTTAACTGCTCTCCTGCTCTCAGCTATTATTCATATTCATCATGTTCTACTTCCCATTCCATATGCTTTTTGTCCTCAGCAAGTACTTAAGCTGATCATGGATTTTTACAGAAATGACTCAAACTTTCATTCCTGAAAGGTCTTGGCCAGTAGTAGTAGTGTCTGGATTGGTTTCTTACTGTTTTTCATTACCTGAATTACAGGGAATAGTGATTGATGACCTCAGGGGTTTCCTGTGTTTCAGACATGCTCTTCCTCTCATGCACAGGGACACGATTACAGTTTGCTTTGCAGTCAGCGCCAGTCACCCCCGGTGGCACTGGGCTGTCCTTCTGTGCCTCCTGACTCAGAGGCATGAGAAGACTAAAACAGCTGGTGTCAGTCTTCTCTCCCAGCTCAACGGAGCTGTCGCTGTGCCTTTTATTTATTTTGGCTCTCTGCCTCTTTGCCTTTCACTGTCCCAATTCAAATTTCAAAATAGGTACATGCTATTGGGCGGATCTTACATCACATTCCCTTGTCTTTGCTTATAAGGGGGAGCTCAGAGCCATTTCAGATTCCCCAGTGGATTGTGAAGTGATGAGTTATTTTTCCAAACAAGATTTATTGAGTGTGAGGTTCAGACATTGCATAGACAAAAAAATAATAGATGTCTACTACAATTGTCTATCTACCTCAGGGGCAAGTAGAATAAAATTTAAATCATTTTACAAATCTTTATTGAACAAAAATTGTGTTTGAAACAATGTTCCAAGAATGCAAAATTGCATAGCATGTGACCTGATTCATTTATCTCCACTACAAGGAAAAATAAGGAACATAATTATATACTTAAGGTTATACCTGTAACCCTATATACTTAAGGGATTTAAGTGGAGGCCAGTCTTCCAGTTCTAATCCTCCCAGAATTCTAGTCCCTGAAAGTAACTGTCTTAGTCTGTTTTTGCTATTACTACAAAACAGCATAAACCAGGCGCTTAGAAACCATGGAAGTTTCTTGTTCACAGTTTGGAGCCTGGGATTTCCGAAATGAAGGCAGATTCACTTCCTCTTAGATGGTGCCTTTCAACTCCATCCTCAAGTGCTAGAAGACAAAGGGTTTCTCTGAGGCCTTTTTGACAGGGCATTAATTCCATTCATAGGAGCTCCACTTTCATTACCTAAGTACCTCCCAAAAGCCCCAGCTCTACTGCCATCATCTTGGGTGTTTGGATTTCAACCTACGAGATTTGGAGAGACACAGATATTCAGTCATAGCCATCACTGAGCATCTGCCTTTCTCTGTGAAGGCATGTCATTTTTCTCTATTTCAATTATTTCTAGAACTCTGAATGTACTTTCAAGTATTTCAGAAGGAATGGTTCTATGTAGGCCAGTGTAGTATTTCTGTTATTTGATTAAATGTAACAGATTTCAACTCTGGTAAGCTTAAGAGGAAAATATATTGGAAGGAACTGGTGGCTGAAAAAATGCAACCCAGGGCTATAGGGCAGAGGAACCAGGAGAGACCTGAAGTTCATAAAATACAGTCTTTAAGGGCAACATTCTCAGAATGAAATTTTCCAACTACTTTTGATATGATGTTTCATTTGGCTCAAGATTTAACTACAAAGGGAAAAGACTCCCAGTGGCCTGGCTTGCCCCTGGCCAGGACAGAATCAGCTCTAAATTAGCCTTAGACTGTGTAGAACTGTAAAGGAGCAATTTTCAAAGGAAGATCTGGACGAGCTCTGTAACAAAGAGAAGGGGAGTTTCACGCAGGCAGGGAAAAGCTACAAATGTCTACTGTTTTGTCATCAGCCAAAAAGATATGACTGATATGTTAAAAATATTTCCTTATGACCTGGTGCAATGGCTCATACCTGTAATCCTAGCACTGTGGGAGGCTAAGGTGGGGAGATTGATTGAGCTCAGGAATTCAAGACCAGCCTGAGTAAGAGTAAGACTCTGTTTCTACCAAAAATAGAAAAATTAGCCTGGCGTTATGGCACCTGCAGTCCCAGTTACTTGGGAGGCTGAGGCAGAAAGATCATTTGAACCCATAAGTTTGAAGTTGCTGTGAGCTATTGTTAGGCCACTGCACTCTAGTGAGACTCTGTCTCCCACTGGCCCTCCCCCTAGAAAATTTCTGGGTAATAGTTATCTTCTTAGCAAATTTTCTCTTGTTTTTTTTTTTTTTCTGGTAAGGCACGGTTAGTGGTTGGCCAAGAATGGCCTTAGTTAAATTTCTTATAAACATATAAATAAATAAATAAATAAATAAATAAATAAATAATGTACCTGTAAAGATATTTGCTGCAATTTAAAATTACTTCAGAAGGAAAAACACATAATATCAAATTCTAACTTATGTAGTTCACAAAGTATTCATCAGAATTCCATGATTAGTTTAGCCTTCACTGACCTCTTCATTAACCTCTTCTGTCATTTGCCTCCTTTCCCACTGACAGATAGAATTGGCATTACTTTGTTTTGAAGTAGCATTTTATTAAAATATCAAATATATTCATTCTTACTACACAATGTAATGGTGTCTAAAAATTGTTAGACAAAATAATTAACCAAATCACAAAAATGTGTAATAAAATTATCTCATGATAACTCTGTTCTCAAATCTATTTCAGAAGTACCTGTTGCTGTTCATGCAGTTATTATTTTTGGATTCTAAAGGAAACTTTTTCTATAGAGTAAAGAAATAATTATTAAACGTTATTTCTTAATCTTCTTATCTATATGGCCCTGAGTAGAAAAGAGCACTAAACACTAATTGCTTCAAGGCAACCGTCCCTCGTGGGAGGCGTGGACAGCGCCCACAGTGACATCGTACCTTTTAGCGCCTCTTCGGTATTCAGTTTTGTCAGGGAAAGCCGGGGCTCAAGGCAAATGCACATGTAGGCTACACACAAACAAAATTGGTACACTTTTGAAAAGAAAAATGAGAATACAGTAATTAATTTAAAATGGAGAACTTTCATGACTTAGAAATAACAATTTATTTAAAGATTTAAATAAATTACAGTAAAATGTGCCAGTTTAACTGTAGACATTGATAGAACAATGACAGCTG
>CAUYQV010045168.1:0-44946 GCA_963574575.1 Galagoides demidoff
AGGAAGAAAAACTGGACAGAATTGGACTCTATGAAGCCAAAGGTGGGTAGCTGAGCCAAGAAAGAAGTTCAGGAAGCTGTAACTTTAAGGAATGACATACAAGAAAACAAATTACAGGTACAAAGCCTATCGACTAGAGGACGGAGACCCCTCCCCAAGCAGGAGGCCTGCTGCAGCCTAACTGCGAATGAGCAGGGGACAAGAGACCTCATTTTACCTCGCTGGAGAGAGCCGCTAAACTCCAGGTCTCTTTTTCCATGGAGGTCCCACTTATGAACCTAGCCACCACCCCACCAAGCATAATATTAAACAAATATTTTCCCCCACAAGTCCAAACTCCCAGTCCACCCTTTTCTACCCTTGCATGGCAGTCTGAAGTTCTGCCCCCTACAGAGCAAGTTTGGTCTTGTCCTGAGAGATCTGGGCATAGTGTGGACATTTTTGGAAAGTTTGGAGAACACTCACAGAACCAAAAGTAGACCTATCAATTGATCCTACAATTCCTCTACTAGGTATATACCCAGATGATCAAAAATCCTTTTATAACAAAGACACTTGCACCAGAATGTTTACTGCAGCCGAATTCATAATAGCCAAGACATGGAAACAGCCCAAGTGCCCATCCACCCATGAATGAATTAACAAATTGTGGTATATGTACACCATGGAATACTATGCAGCCATTAAAAGATGGGGACTTCATTTTATGTTTATCTGGATGGAGCTGAAACATATTCTTCTTAGTAAAGTATCTCAAGAATAGAAAATAAAGCATCTAATGTACTCAATACTACTATGAAATCAATATATAATCACCTACGCACTCATATGAATGGCAAACATAGCTATAGTCCAGAAAGTAGAAGGAAAGAGGAGAGAGAAGGGAGGGGGGACGTGGGAGGAGGGAGTATATTTGGGGGGGGGACCTCACCTAATGTACATGCAATGGTACATTTCAAAACTATTAAGAAATGAGTATAATTGTGATGGATGTGTTACTTAGTTCAATGTAAGCATTTCACATTGTATATCAAAGCAGTGCCCTGAACCCAATAAATGCATCAATGTACAAAGTTATTATTTAATAAAAAATAATAAGTATAAAGCCCTCTTCCCCTGCCATGATTAGATCTAAGTCTCTAAAATGATGGGGGGAGGGCAACTGGTAAGTAATAAAAGCAAGATGACCTTCTAGAGAACTGAGAAACTATGGAATATATAAAGGGGGTGGCCCCCCAATAGTACTCAGCCACAAATCCTGGGAAAGTAGAGAATGTGACTCAGCTGGTTAGATATTATACTCTTGATATAATGTGCCGTTTTCCTGAGCTAGTGACCTCAGCAGAATTGCCTGAGCTGTGGGGCAGGTTTCCTGAGCTGTTTTCACTGTAAACTTCCAAGTATTACCAGAAGATGGCAGAAGAGGCTAAATCATGGGACAGCTGACCCGTGGCTCAGACCCCTGAGATTACGGAACTCACTCTCCACAGCACGGCAGAAGTTGCTGTTAACCACTTCTAAGTTTAAAAAAGAATTATTTAGATATTTAAGAAGATTCCAGTCAGGGCTCAAACAGAAACCACGAAGAGATAAGTAGTAATAATACTAACATATTAAAAGATTGGTTGCAAAGAATTGGTTTATGAAATTGGTGCTGGCAAGTTGGAAACCCACAGAGAGGGCAAGAGAAGCTCCTGGCACAACCCAGACAGGGTTTCCTCAGAGAAGCCTGAGCTCTGCCTGCTCTTCAATCCTTAGAACTGATTGAATCAGGCACATCAGATTACTTAGGAGAATATCCCTTAGCGACAGCCAACTGATAATGGATTAATATCTACATAATACTTCCAAAGCAGCACCTAGGTTAGTGTTTCACTGAAGAACTGGGGACCGGCCTGGGCAACTTCATGTTCAAAACCATCACGGTCTCCCCTTTATCAACTTGGCACCCGTGTACATCATGTTATAACATACTTGATCTCCAAGAAGCTATGTACCACTGAAGACACTAACCCTGTCCTCTAAATAGGATGTGATACACTTGGGCAGAGTCTTCTCTTGAAATCCTGTGACTTAGATACATACTGGCATAAGGTCAAATAGCGATACCGTTTTTGGTATCCCTTTAAAAATCTAACACCATATTTGGTTAAATTATATGCAGACATTCATGATGAAGTAATATGCCCCTCACAGACTGTTTCCACACCTTGCACACTTACAGCCACCTAGCCCATATTTCCTTGCCCCAAGCACTCTGGCTGGCCAGGGCTCTTTGGTTCAGAGTATATCCCAAACTTCTATTCCTGAAGGGTCGGGGCCACCAGCCATGTTTTCTGAAGGGAAATATCATTGTATCCCACTGTCTTTAATCTCAGAACATGGTTGCACTAAGACCCCCTAAGGATTCTCTGTACTCTAGAAATATTACCCCTTACCCCCACTGTGTGGCAGGGGTCCGATCCCCCCTTGGGAGTCCGCCCAGGCCCTATAGCAACTCTGGAGATACAAAGAGCCTCAAGTTGCCAGGTGGCGGCCTTAACTTTCATTTGAATAGATTTGTCTTTTGTGTCCCGGAGGAATTATTCCTCCCTTAGGCTTTGCTGTGTACAGGTCTCTGTTTCTCGTTCACATGAAGTCTGGAACTAATTTAAGAATGGATCACTAGGGGCAATAGTAGAGGCACTCTCATTCCCAACCCTGGATTCCTGGACCCTTAAAAGCGGGCTATGGGAGAAACTGCCATATCCAACACCCATTCGGAACAGAGAATCCCTGGAAACTACTCCAGCTGGGGAAGGTCTTAACAGCTGATTCTGTCACTAAGTCTTCAAAAAGTCTCTCCGCACTCTTTCCTATGCAGAGAGGCCACACCTCTCACCCAGATCTTACTGTTTCTAACATCCCTTACCATCCACCCAAACCACGGGCCACAGCTTATGAATGGCTATAGGCTATTACCTCAGGCCACCTCCCCTTCCAGCAAAAACAAGTAGTGCCACTGCCCAAAGTTCTCCTCGCTTGGAGGATTTTCCTTCACCACTGTCCTTCAGGGATGTCTCAAAGGGACTGTGGCACTGTCGCTGTAAACGTTTGCTGCCTACACATCACAGAGAACCATCTAAAACCAAGCCGGAGTCCTCACTTCCTCAGTCACCTGAGTGTCAGCACATGGCCCTGAGCTCATAGGTGTGGGCTGGAGAAAGGTGACAGCAGAAGTGGGAGCCCTGGACACTTGGACCAATTCCTCGTATAAATTGCTTATGCCTTCAGGGTCTGCTCAAGCCTGGTCTAGTACAAACCACTTCCACCTGTCCAGGAGGGTCACCGTGCACAGCCAGCTGTCACTTGGTGGGTTGAAACAAAGCCAATACACGATTGACATCTCATCATAATTTGGCGATGATTTGCCCTGCGACAGGCCTTCAGAGAGACTGTCTAAAGTCGTTTCCCGCTAAGTTATCCATAGGGGATGGTGGTAGGGCTCGCTCTAAAATCTTAAGAGTCTATGCTGGGATTTCCCTGCAGGGCACCCAAAGGCACCCAGAAGCATTTCTATCTGCCATTGACACATTAATCACCAGGGGATCTGCTGAGGCACCTGCGGGCTGGCAGAGCACCTTGCGTGGAGAGCCTTTTCTCATTGCGGGACCTACTTAGATCTGGTACCTTTAGGTCCCTTGGTAAACGGACTGCAGCAGCACCCCCTGATGAGGAAGGCATTGCTGCTAAAATCCAAAAAGGCCCAGTAGGCACTTTGCCTCTTTTGGGTAGAAGGAGGAGACACAATAAACTTCTCTCACCTTAGGTGACATTATCCCCTGGTAAGCCAGGGCCGTACCACTGAACCTTTAGAAGTACCACTTAAGTGAAAGCCCCCTTGAATTTTTGTGGCATTTATTTTCTACTCTGACCAAAAGGAAAAAAAAGTCTCATCAATATGTCTAAAGTAGTTACTGCTTCCTGATCACCAGACCCACTTGGCATATTAACACAATGAACCAGCACATCTTACAGAAGGGTAATGGGA
The DNA here is from genome assembly GCA_963574575.1 of Galagoides demidoff. Classification (NCBI taxonomy): domain Eukaryota; kingdom Metazoa; phylum Chordata; class Mammalia; order Primates; family Galagidae; genus Galagoides; species Galagoides demidoff. The sequence continues at coordinate 4,031 of CAUYQV010045168.1, forward strand.
CCAAGATCCCTAGAGATCTGTGTCAGGGTACAACCTTTCAGACTAAGGGAGAACAGTGGAGGCATACAGCTGGTCATGTCTGCCAAAAGCAAGCTGCTTCTGGTGGTTTTTACTAACAGGTATGGAACAAAACACATTCGCCAATGCCATCAACAGCTGCATGGCAGGTAGCAGAGGTGGCGCTAATTAGCTCAAACAACAAATCATAGTAACTAAGTGCAGTCACCACTCAAGTTTATGATAATCCTGGCTTGTTGTTCCAGATCAGTTTTCTGCACAAGCCAAGCTGAATAGGAAGGAATGGGTGACAATCAGCATCTGTGTTGGAGCTAAGGGAAAACATCCCCTGCCCTCAAAAGATTCACTGGCGGGGGGGGGAGTCAACTCAAAAAGCAGATTAACAAGGGAAAAGTCATACAAGTTTTATTGTGAGCACAGGAAGAATCAGAGTGATTGGCAATATGGAAGTGAGATCCAAATACCCAAATATTTTAAAATGCATGATTTAAAAATAAAACTAGAAGTGTACGCATGTTTTTGTTAATGCTTTAGCCAGGGCCGTAAGTGTGCCCGTCACCTGAATAGCGTGTGTCGTACCTGTCACACAGATTTTTAACTCTTTCTTCCCACACACCCCGCCTTGATTACTAACGATTTTTACTTCTGTGCTAATGAATGGCCAATCAGTTCCAGATGAGAAAGTGCATGTGGTGTTTGTCCTAAGTGGAGTATCTCAAGGGTGGAAAAAAGTCACTGGTCTCTACTTCCATCCAAATTGTTGCATGACACATTAATTTTTTTCTTTCTATGGATTAATACTCCATGATATAAACTGCATTCTGTTAATCCTCTCAGGAATTGGACACTTAGATTACTCCACATCCTTGTGATTGTGACTTGTGCTGCAGTCAACAATGCAGTACAGGTGTTTTTGTAAAACAATTTCTTTTCCTTTGCATAGATACTCAGCAATGGGATTGCTGGGTTGAGTGGTCACTATTTGAGAAACTTACATCCTGCTTTCCATAGAGGTTGTATAAATTTGTAGTCCTGCCCAGAGTATATAAGCCCTTCTCTCTCTCTCTGCATCCACACCAGCATCTATGGTCTTAGGACTTTTTAATAAGAGCCATTCTAACAGAGGTAATATTTTGGTTTTAATTTGTATTTCCCTAATATTTGTGACTTTGAGCATTTTCATATGTTTGCTTGGCAATTTGTCTCAGAAAAAGAAAATAAACAGAATCTCACTTTGTTGCCTAGGCTAGAGTGCAATGGTGTCATGGCTCACAGCCTCAGACTCCTGGATCCAAGCGATTCTCCTGCCCCAGCCTCCCAAGTAGCTAGGACTACAGGTGCTACCATGACACCCAGATAATTCTTCTATGTTTAGTAGAGACGGGGTCCCACTCTTGTTCAGGCAGGTCTTGATCTCCAGCAATCCTTCCACCTCAATCTCCCAGAGTGCTAGAATTACAGGTGTGAGCTACCACACCTGTTTATTTTCTCTTAAAAAGCTTCCCTACATGTGTTTTACCACTTTTTAAAGTGGGTTGTTTTTTCTCCTGCTGATGAGTTTTTTGTAAAGTCTGTATCTGATGAAGGCTAATATCCAGAGCCTTCTCAGCTGTATGTTGTCTATTTACTCTTAATTAAAAAGCTGCTGTACAGCAACAGAAATAATCATATTTTTGTTGTTGCTGTAATTGCCTTTGGGGGGGTCTTAGTCATAAATTCTTGTCTAGGTTGATGTCTAGAACATTTTTTTCCTGTATTTTGTTCTAGACTTTTTGTAGTCTCCTGCCCTACATTGAAGTCTACTATCCATCTTGGATTATTTTTTGTTAGTGGCAAGAGAAAGGATCCTGTTTCGTTCCTGTGTGTGACATCTGTATGTTATGTTGTAGGTAGAGGGTTTTACATCCGGGTTCTCTCTTTTGTTCTATTGGTCTATGTCTGTATTTCTGCACTAATCTTATGTTATTTTGGTTACTGTGGACTTGTAGTTTAAAGTCTAGTAAATGTGCTGCCTCCAGATTTGATAGTTGCTTAAGATTGCTTTTGCCATTTGTACTCTTTTTGTTCCAAATGAAGCATAGAATTGTTCTTCTACATCTGTGAAATATGTTGGTATCTCAGTGGGATTGCACTGGGTCTGTAAATCACCGTGGGCAGCACAAGTATGGACATTTTACCAATGCTGATTCTACCAATCCATGAGCATGATGTTTCTTCATTTGTGTCATTTATGATTTCTTTGTTCGGTGATTTATACTTGTATATAAATCTTTCACCTCCTTTGTTAGGAATATTCCTGAATATTTTATTTTTTGTAGGTATTTTGAGTCTTTGACTCCGAGCTAGACTATTACTAGAATTCAGAAATGCTACTGATTTGCATACATTGATTTTGAAACATGAAGCTTCGCTGAATTTATCAATTCCAGGACTTTCTTGGATTTCCCAAGACTTGTTGGAATCTTTAGAATTTTCTAGATATAAAATCATACCAGCAAAAAGTGCTAGAGTATCAATATTAGGAAAGAGGAGGCTAAACTTTCTCTTGCCTAATTGCTCTCACTAGGACTTCCAATACTATGTTGAACAGAAGTAGTGATAGTGGGCAGGCACCCTCATCTGGTTCTAGTTCTTAGGGGGAATGCTTTCAACTTTTCCCCTTTAAGTATGAAGCTGGCCATGGGTTTGAGATATATGGCTTTAATAATTTCGAGATATGTTCCTTCTATGGCTAGTTTACTGGGGGTTTCATCATGAAAGGATGCTGGATTTGTTAAGTGCTTTCTCCACATCTATAGAGATGATCTTCTGTACGTGGTGATTCACATAGATTAACCTATGTTTGACCATCCTTCTGTCCTGGGATGAAGCCCACTTAGTCACAGTGGGGTTTCTTTTGATGGAATCTTTTGGATTCGATTTGCTAGTATTTTGAAAAATTTTGCATCTAAATTCATAAGTAATATTGGCCTATATTTTGTTATTGTGTCTTTGAAGCCAGCATCATGTCAATGTCATAGAGAAGCAGGGAATCCTCAATTCCTTCTGTGTCATGGAATAATTTCTGTAGTACGAGGACCAGCTCCACTCATAGAACTGGTAGAATTTGATTGAATCCATGGAAGTCAAAGTGACTTTATCATCAATAACAATACCAAATGAGGAATGGTAGGTATGCAAGAAGAAACCTCCCACAGAAAGACGGGCAGGGAAGTTTAGGGTAACAGAGCAAGCCTGAGCGGACTGCCAAAATGGCCACATGGGAGACTTTATAAAGTAGCCATTCTGTAACTATAATAGTTGTAAGAAAATTTTCTCCACCAAATCATGATACCAAATAGGAAAAATGATCTACAAGTGCCCCATGTGTAGGGAACTTTTCTCAGAGAGGTCTTTTTATGCATCAGAAAATTCACATGGCTGAGAATCTCCATTAACATGTAAGTGTCATGAGGGTTTCTTTCATATGTCAGAACTCCGTATCCGGAGAGACCACACAGGAGAGGTAGTGTAGGAATGCAATCCTAAAATACCACAATCATCACAGCAAAGCATAAGAGAGCACCGTGTGGACATAAGGAAAGCCACACCGTGGGGAAGCCTTCAACTGAAGCTCCCATCTTCAGATGACATGTGAGTTTATACAGGAGAGAAATCCTACATCTGCAGTGAGCTTGGAAGGGGCAGGAGGAATAGTTCAAACCTTCACATCACCAGAATACCCACACTGGAGAGAAGCCCTTGAAATGTGAGGAATGAGGTGGGCCTTCAGGCACACTTCCAGCCTCTCATGCAGAGTCCACAGGAGAGACCCCCCCATCCAGTAGTGGATGCTTAGGCTTATATTCTGACTGAAGCCCTTCCCAGAGTCCACATGAAGAAGAGAAACCATCTCAGAACAGTTGTAGAAAACATTTTGTTTTGCTAAGAGTTAAAAATCTTAAAACCCATAAACACCACTGGGAAGGAAACCCTGTATATCCCCACATGGACCCAAGATATACTTAGAGCAATCCCCAGAAGAACATTCTTTTGGATGAGGCACCCGTGAGGTTGATGTTCTGATTCATACCGAGTGCGTTCCACAACTTGACTTTGAATATTACCTCTAAACATCCGCTCAAGAGGGCCATCAGGTCCCAATTGTGGACTAGGTTTTCCAGGTTTCCAGCATGGTATCTCCATAGTTAAAATGCCACAGAAAACCATGATCACCCTCTATCTGTGCTTTACGTGAGGGTCATCCCAGATGCCTCCCCCAGGGGCTCATTCCCTTCCTTCCGCTTGATTTGCACATACTGGTGATGCATTTGAAGATGGACCGCTCCCGCTGAGAATGTTCTGGCATTTCTGAGGTTGCCACTTGATTTAGCCCCTACATATCTTTCCATAAATCCTATTTCTGAATCCACTTTACATATGTCCTCCAAATGCCCATGAATATCCACCTCTTCCTAGATGGCATTAAGTTTCATTTTAGATTTTAGGCGACTCATCCATGCACTTGCCCCATCAGAAAAATCACTGTTAGACAAACATGTGTTTGAACTTCTCTTGAACTTGTATTTCTGTGGATTCTGCTAATCATTGTGTCTCTTCATTAAGCTTAATTTTCTAGTGGCTGAATCCCATTTTTAACTTGAATTCTTTTGGAGATTGATGCTTCCTCCTGCTATTTATGTTCAGCTAAGAGAGAACTTTTCTCCATCCAGAATTGTCTTCTTGGGCTTCTCACTAGCTAGGGAGACCTTCCAAGAATTGGAAGGGGGGGGGTGTCAGTAATGACATTCAGTCTGTCCCCTAATCTTGGGCAGTCGTGTGTCCTCAACACCCTTTGTTGTATACGATGCTTCTGTTTTAGACATGAACGTCTTACTAATCCAACATGCTTTCTTCATTCAGCACATATTTCTTTGGACACCTCCTATGTGCCAGGCACTGTGCTAAATGCAGGGATCCCACTGAGAAAGACAGACAGGGTCCCCCTCCCTCAGGGAGTTTACTTTTGGTGGAGAGAGATGACGTGTAATCAAAAATATGTAGTTTGAGAGAGTGATTAAATGCTGTGAAGAAAATAAACTAGGGTGAGGATTTAGTGGTGGAATGTGTGGAGTAGTCTTAGCTAGTGGTCAGGCCTTTCCAAGGAAGCTCTGGAGTTGAGGCCTGAGACAAGAAGCATCCCTGTAGAGCACAGCCGTGCGCCTGGGGTGGCAGGGCCAGCGTGGCATCAGGGAGCCACAGGGAGGAGGAACTGAGGTGCTCAGCACCCTTTCATAGGATTTTCTTTAGTAGATATTGAAAACTCATGTGGAGGAACTCAAGGAATGTTTAGAAAACAGAGTCCCCAGTGACAGGAAAAAAATGGGCAACCAAGTTTTAACTTTCTCTTCTCATTCTTATTTTCATTGATTTCTCACATGTGGGGTGGTACCTGTGGTTCGGTGAGTAGGGTCCTGGCCCCATATACCAAGGGGATTGTGGGCGTTGTGGTGGGCGCCAGTAGTTCCAGCTACTTGGGAGGCTGAGGCAAGAGAGTCGCCTAAGACCAAGAGCTAGAGGTTGCTGTGAGCTGTGACACCACGGCTCCCTACTGAGGGTGACAAAGTGAGACTGTCTCAAAAAAAAAAAAAATGTCATATGTAGTTATTTTGCTTAGGAAGTCTTTGGAGGAAAATTAAGGATTTTTGAAACTCTGAGATGGGGGATCAGGTTGGTGGCATTTGTCAGCTGTCTCAGAGCTTGGAAAGTGAACTCACTCAGTCATGAATACTGAATCAAAGCTGGATTTTATTCTCCATGTTTGGATTGAGTTCTTTTTGTCTGGAAGGGGTTTTGTATAACTAAAACATCAACACATAAAAGAGATTTAAGAGAAGCACGTAGCATAGTGGGTGGGCCATGGAACAAGAGATGGGATTTGGGCATAAATTTGTCAATATCTTGATTTTAATCCAGACATCTCTGCTAACAAGCCCTTGGTAAGTTAGTTCACATACTTTTCCTCCTTTTTTACCAAGTGAGGGCTGGCTTAGCAAACTCTGGCCCATAAGGGGCTTTAGCAAATAAGTATAATTTACCATAGTGTCTTATCACTCTTTCATGTTGCAATAGTGTGGAGCATCAGAGGAAAGCTGAGACTTTTAGCTGATAAAGAGCCAGTTGAAGTATCCTTGATAGAATTTTAGTTTTAGGAAAAATTGGCTTATTTCTAGCTTTATTACTATTGGATACACAAGCTTGGGCAAGTCATCATCTTTGAGTCTAGTTCTCTCTACCCCAAAAGAATATTAGGCTAAATGATTTCTGAATTTCCAGCTAGTCCAGACAGTTCTGTATTTCTACATAGTTGCATTATTTTATCGTGTGTTGCTGGGGAATATGACTAACCCTTCTGAAGCTATTGATTTTATGTTCAGCTTTAAAGTCCACAACTGTTATCTTCAGAAAATATTACCTGACCTGTAGTATGTCCAAATCAATTTAATAAAAGTCACTGTAAAAGAGGAAAATCAAACAAAACTATCCAAATGTTTGATTATCCCTGGACCCTCCCTAAACATTTTCCATCCTTCATCGTGCTCTATGCCTGGAGGTGCCAACTCAGTTCCTTCTGTATCACAGGTGGTCCTTTGCTCATTGGGGGGGGGGGGGTCAGACCATAGGAGACACGTAGGAGATGGTAGGTGACTAGGCACCCAGCACCCCAAGCAGCTGAATCCTTGCAGGACCACAGCTCATGTGGCAAAGCCCCTCCCACAACACCTCTGTTACCCGCTCTACCACAGACACGAACGTGCAGTGGGCAGGCACGGGGTAAAGGCTTCACCTCGACTAGCCCCTTGGGGACTTATACCCATGAGGCAGGGCAGCTACTCCCGTCTCTGCAGTTTCCCCAAAGTCTCCAAGTCTGGGCAGAATATGCTGCTTCTTTCTTCCTGGGGCTCTGACTGTCCCCATGGAGCGCTCAGCAGAATGCATATTTCTAATTGTCTCAAATTCTATTCAAATAAGTGGAACACATACATGAAGAGGAGATGCCATTAGTGTCTCAGCAGACATAGGTAACACGTCAAGAGGTCTCAGAAGAGTTTAGAGACCTTCCTCCTCCATGTTTTCTGCCCTGGGATTTTTGATCAATGGTGAAGAATCACCACCAATCATAGTATTCCCTGAAACGTGGCCCAACTGAAGGAGTGTGTTTATCTGCAGCCAACCTTAAGTGCTCGGGCACTGTCTCCATGGAGTCAGTGGTGGCAGGAGTCCCAGTGACACAGGCCCAACCGCGGGAGTCAGGCAGAAGGCCACCACCCACAGGGAATGAGGGCTGGCATTTGTAGTGCTGCTTGGAGTGGACAGGTGACAGCCAGAAAGTGCAGGAGATTGGCACACAGAAAAAGGAGAAAGAGGATGCTGGCAGGGAGACTGTGTCCCCCATCTTATCAGGAGCCGCAGGAGCTCTCACATGGCAAGACCAGAGAAAGAAACAAGCTTCTGCCAATCTGATAGGCCTGCGACATGTGACTGTACAATTCAGCAGTCCACCGTCTATGAAACACGTCAGACGCATCTCCCGGACAAGACGTTTCCACGTTGTGTTTTCCTTTGGCCCATGACAAAGCAAGCAGTTCCATGTTTTGTAACAAAGCTTTGAGCAACTTCTGTCACCTAACTTTCCCTTTCAGCCTTTTTATCCTCTCACTCTTGCTGTCCTGGGGTTTGACACGTCCCTCCGCCGCCCCGCAAGCCCCGTTAACATTATTATCCCAGGATGTACTGTCTAGAATTCCCAGGTAAATAAAATAATCTCAGAAGCACAAAAGTCCTTTTTCTAAGGAATGACAGAAGGCTGTCCTCTTAGCAGGGACCGTCCACCCTCCGGACTGCCTTACCACTATGCCCAGGGACTGAGCTCCTGCAGCTGCATTCAGAGGCGGAGACTCGGTAGAGAGAAACGCTGAAGGGAGCTGGATGGGCGGAGCAGCAAAGCCTGCTATTCAGAACCAGGTCCCCAGGGGGCGCCTTTGATCCACTCCACACCGGCAGTAGAGGGAGTGTCGCACATTCACAGGTTGCAACACACGCTGACACGTCTCAGTACAGGTAGGTGGCACCCTCAGCAAGCCTTTGTGCGTGTATTGTGTTTGTAGAGTCTGCACGTGTGGGTGAAGCTTCCAGGTGTAGTTTGAGGAAACTACGGCCCATGGGGCCACATGCAACCCGCCAAGGACATTTATCCGGCCCGCCAGGAGTTTTTGCCGCCACTGCGTGTCCTGCTTAGCAGCTGTCGCGTCCCGGGGCCCACGGTCCAGCCATCCAACAGTCTGAGGGACAGTGAACTGGCCCCCTGTTTAAAAAGTTCGAGGACCCCTGCTTAGGCAGTAGGTGGTTTTGCCACCATCTTTCAGTATAGAATGTCAGTGACAGAATACACATGCCATAGCAGGAGAACGCAGGTGGTTTGAGATTCTAATGTACATTAGGTCATTTTTGTTTTGGGGGGTTTCTTCCATCAGGTCTTTAATAGAGCCATGGGACAATCAAAAAACAAATTCTTCCTGATCTGGAAACAAAAGCTCAGATTCTTTGGAAAGAAGCTACTCGACTTCCCTGTGTGTAATAGGGTCCTGTCTCACAGTGTTATCTAATTTGTTAAGCCACAAAGAGAATGCCTAATTGAAGGAGATTTGGGTACGCAGAGGTATCATTTTCCTGCCATTCTTCCTTAAAGCATGTACACACTTGAACACAATGAACCACGTGCCTGAAGAATCAGATTTAAAGAGAAAAACAGAGTCTCAAAGTAACAAGGTAGAATGGGTGTCAGGGCCCGGGCCTGGCCAGGTCTCAGGCCTGGCTTAGGCAGGTTCCGGACGTGGACCCGCTAAGCTACCTTGCTCAGGAACAGTTTCTCTTAGGTGCTTGAGGGCTATCTACTATAGCTAGAGAGAGAGAGTGTGTGTGTGTCTTAGAGTAAAGCAGTCTTCTTTGAAAGATAGATCTTAGTCTTTAGCAGAGCTTGATAATCTTCAGCAGAGAGAGTGCTGGTGTTCTGCAGGCAGGACAGGAGAGTAAGCGAGTCCATGATAGAATGCGCACACTCCCAACTGCCTTCTCCTCCAGCCTGATATGAGGCTGAGCTCGTGCCTCTCACCACCACAGGTATAGAGACTGCCGATTCACCACTGCTCTCATCTCACAAGCTCTCTCGTCCCTGTTAGGAGAGCTAAGTCTCTCTCCATGCCCTTTCCACCAAGCTGTTCCATTACAGGTATTTCTTATAACTCTCTCCTGCTAGCCGTAGGCTATATGGGCTGCTACGAATGGGTCTGAGTTCACGTCCCACTCTTAACTAAGTCCAAATATTCAGCCTACTGTAACAACCTGGGTGGAACTAGAGACCATTCTCCTAAGTTACTAGAAGAATGAAAAAGCACAGGTGGTGCCTGTGGCTCAGTGGGTAGGGCACTGGCCCCATATGTGGAGGGTGGTGGGTTCAAACCCAGCCCCAGCCAAACTGCAACAACTGCCGGGCATTGTGGGCACCTATAGTCCCAACTACTTGGGAGGCTGAGGCAAGAGAATCACCAAAGCCCAGGAGTTGGAAGTTTCTGAGCTGTGACACCACTGCATTCTACTGACGGCAATAAAGTGAGACTGTCTCTACAAAAAAAAAAAGAATGAAAAAGCAGACACATGTTCTCAATAGTAAATTCGAACTAATCAAGACTCATTGAATATCTGAAATCAAGCAGGTGGCAGGGAAGAGAGGTAAGTCACATCTAATGGGCGCACTTACAACTTTGACACAAACTAAAAAAGCAATTTGTGTAGCCAAAACATTTGTACCCCCATAATCTGATTTTTTTAAGTCCACTACAATGATGGGTATAAAAATTTGTTATTTTCTCTAGCTTTGGTTTACAATGGAAATGTTTCTTACATAAAATAATTCTAAGATTTCTATGAATCTAAGGCCAGTCACTTGCATAATTACCTTATTTGAATCAATGAATCGAAACTGTGTGTAATACAGGATCACAAGAGGCAGCAGTCTAAGTCTCTTAGATGTTAGGCAGATGCCCAAACAACTCCTTAACTTCAAAGAAATGGGAGTGAGCTCAGCCCTAAGAATCCTTAATTAAGTCAACATTATATCCAGACAGGTGAAACCAACATTGACTCTTGTACCAGCAGGTAACCAGTGGCCTACACTCTGGAGAGGCCCCCTCTTGTGTAAGCACTGTCACCACAGTTACACCAGCTATTTCCATACAGACGTGGGCGATAGCCAAATAAGCTATAGAGGACTCCGCCACTGTGTATCATACATTCACAGCAACTAGAAAGATAATCACAAAATAAACCTTCAGTCTCAGACTCTGGTTTTAGAGAATCCAAACTAGACAGGTAGCTATGTATGTACTGGTAGAATGTCCTTAAAACAAAATTAAATGTTTTCAAAAATGTTTAAAGTGGTTAAGTACATAACAGCCTTCATACTGACTTTCCCTAGTGGGAAATTAAGTATAAGCGCTGAATCTGTAGACAGATACAATAGAAAGGCTTGCCTCTAGAAAGCAGAATTGGGTTGCTACCTTTTGATAGAGAAGGTGGCTACACTTTTGAGTAAGTCAACCTGATGTCCATAGCACAACGTGCAACCACATGAGAGGGGATACAGAAAACATTAAGGGTCGCAGGCAAGCTGGTGAGGGAAAAACTGGTTACAGACTGAGGTCTCATTCCCAATAGTCAAAACCTTCTTGGTATTAAGTTGGAACTAGTAGATTAACAACTGTGATCACGTGAGAGAAAAATTCAAGGAAATCCACCTGGTGGGAGGAGGGGGGAAAGATTGGCTAAGTGTCACCCAATGGGTACGTTGCAAGGTTCTGTTGCACTTCCTAGGTGAGGCACACAACTATGACTCAGACTTACAAGAGCAAATCATGTGACCTCATCTTATGGACCCCTACATGAATCTGAAAAAAATATTTTAAGAATAATTGTGGTTCCCTGTTCCATTACTTCTAGAGAGCCACTGGTCAGAGTCACTGCTTTGTCAGGGGTGAGTGGTGAGCAGGGGGCAGAGCAAGTCACACCACCAGGTAAGCACAAAACCTCACCCGGAGGACAGCTGAGGGCAGAGGGAGTCTAGAGTGGACAGGGCAGGAGGCACAGGAGAGTAGCCAGTGTGACAAGTGAGTGGCAGTGGGAGCTGCTTCTCATCCCACTGGAATCCACCTTCAAGTTTCCTCCTGCAGACGAGGAGTCTCTGCTCTGAACCCACGTGGAGACCTGTGCAGGACAGGGCCCGAGGATTCTTGACCATCTAATCCCATCTTAGCATCTGCATGTAAGAGCAGACAGCTAGCAGTAGAAATGTTTTAGTTTTAACCAAAAATGAAGCACTGGAATCAATTCTCACGTGAAGGCAAGCTTACATATCCCTGCAGATACTTCCAAGGCAACCTGAAAAGACGACCATCTTTGTAAGTCAGCGATGACTAGGCCCAATGCTATCTCACTTTCAGACCATGGATGTTAACTATTACGAAGATGTGATAGCTGAGGAGTATGGATCCTTCCTTCCAAAGGTTATCCCCCATCCCCTCTTCTAGTCCTAATGTTTCAAGGCTTGTCAAATTACTGCCTCGCATTGGCTCTGGGTAATTATCTTGGATTCTTAAATTCCGGTCTCATTTTCCACTATAACAGCATCTTCCTGGTCACAACACAAGGGAACCCAGAAGTTCCTTGGGCATAGCTCATGGCTTCCCTATCAGAGCCTAAAGAGGCCCATCACCAAGCATCCAAAGTTTCAGTGGCCAGAGGAGGTCATGCTGACCAGTGAGGCCAGAATTCACACTTGTGGTAACTGGAGGCTCATTGGATCCTGACTGACTGGGACCCGAGCAGCCCTTTATCACCAACTCTGACATTTCCAAGAATACCCTGGAGAAGACTCGAGACTCCAATGATAGCAAGATGTTTGTGTAGGAAGTAGGTGATTTTCATAGGTCTTTTGGCTTTGTTATCTGCAACAGAAGGATTAAGTTCCATCAGACTTTGAGGTCCTCTCAAATTGAAACCAACTAGAAGAGTTTATCTTCCTCCAATGAACAAGCAATTCAGAGTTTGCCCAAAACCTAATTGTAAAATACCAATCTTTCCCTTGCCAACCATCTGCCTCTGATTACTAAGACGGTTTGGTAATGGGCATCGCCACACTGTGTGGGCCCTGTGCCAGCCCTGAGCACCAATGAGCAGAGAACAGGTTTACCTAGAAACACCCTTACCTGAACAAACATGAGTAAGGAACATGGTGATAACGTGAGGGACGTTCCTGATACGCTACAGTTGTATTTTATTGGCAGTAACCAAGAGAATAAGGCTTCAGAAAAGGTTTGAGAGAGAAAGGGACTCAGACAACTGAACGGGTAAGGAGGCCTCGTGGGCAGGAATTGCTGCAAGAGCCATTTGACGAAGGCTGTGAATTCTGTCCCATTCCCACCAACTCCTGCCCAACACTGTTGGCAGTAAGCCTCTGTCAGGTGGTGTGCGGTCCATGACCAACTTCTCTCCACAGAGGTGAAGGGCTGAGTTGCCCTGTAGCTCTATGTGGGTCAGGCCTGGGTGGTTGAGACTCCCAGAAAGGATTCTGTTCCTTCTACCAGCCTGTACTTCCCCAACCCCAGACCTAGAAGATTCCTGAACACAGTTGGAAAAATAAGAATGCAATAAGATTACAACTGGGAAAGAAGTAACCTGGCTTGACTACTCTAGGAGATCAGAATCTTCTACCCCAGAACATGCCACTTTAGCATAGATTGTTTTGAGCTGAAGACAATTGAAGATAGAAAAAAGCTCTGCCTTCCCTTTATCAAAAAGGACAAATTCTCAGAGGTGTCCCTTCTCGCCTCTACTGCAGATGAGTACAGTACACTCTACTGAATATGACGGCGGCTTGTTCCTGAGCTGTTTCATGAACATCCTTCCTGCCATCACACTCCTCATTCGCGTGTTTGTTACAAGTAAGCATGTTTTGGGAGCCGCAGATAAACACCTGTGCTTTCTGGCCATTGACACTGAAATTAAGTCATTGGCATGAGGGAGGACAAATGCACCTGACCCCTTCTCGTCCTGGAGATGGCCCCAGAGCAATCTCCACAGCACACTCAACCAGCCCTCATCTTACATTTACCGTCCCACAATGCGCCACTTCTAGTGGCTCAAGTTCCTTTTCCATGTCTTGTCCCTTCTCCAGAGTTTCTTAGTTCGAGACGCTCCAGATAAGCCAGAGGCCACCTCTTTCAGCTGTTTTATTCTCCAGATCACTCTTCAAAGTATACGTGAAATATACACAATGAGGTTCCAGATTTCTCTTGTTAGAAATCTTATTCCTCCCTCACTTTAATCAGTTCTGGACAGAAGTTGTAAAAGTGTTGGCTATGTTACCAGCCACTGTCGTAGCCACAAAATATCTCTGATGCCATTAATTTATGCTTGAAACTATCCAGTCCATATAAAGGGACATTCCTTTGAAGACCCTCCCAAATGACCAGAAGGCTAGTCCTGTGAAATGAAGGCAGAGCCTGATTAAGGTCTGGAATTTCCTTGAAGGGGTTTGGGGAGTGGAAAGTCAAGATACATTACTGTGCAGCTACGTTAGAGGCTACATCTGTTTTTTACAAGATGAATAACCTGTTTTTTGCACCTAAGTCTTAGAAAACCATCTGACGCCAGGTGGTTTATGATTAGCGTGTGTACATGCAGAATTAAGAATTGTTAAAGTATAAGCTTGGAAAGAATCAACTTAGGTCACTACCTGCCTGAGCGAGTTATAGCCCCCTACTCTTTAAAGACATTCTGACTGCTAGTCTTATCTCTGCAACTCCGACCCAAACACACATTCCCGCAACACACTGTTCACCTGAATGGCCATTTCATGCAGGGCAACAACTGGGGATTATTTCCTTTCAAGGCCCACTGTCATAGATAAGCTGGGAACTGATCTCCATGGCACCAGCCAAGGGGCCCAAGGTACTCTGTGCACTCAGTGAAGTGCTAATTGGCCCTAAATTTAGTTTAAAATACGATGAAGTCACCTTGAAAGCAAGAGACATTCTGACTTGTAACCTCTGGGGGTGATAAGGACAGCTTGTCTGACCTATAGTGCATTAATTGGCAACACTGCTAATATGGGCTGCACTGTAAAGGTATAAAAATGGTAAAGATTAAAGAGCAGAGCAGCTCTTTGGGGAGAGATCCACCACTCTGGAATCCTGGCTTTTCTATAAACAAAAGTGAAACTGTTGACTCTCATCCACTTCTCTGCTGATTGTCTCTGGTGACGGGCAGAAGGACTCCTTGGTCCCGCAACAGCTACAGCTTTCAATAACTGAAAGGACATTTTTAAAGCAATATTGTCTTTATGCGAATCGTGTATATGCTGGAAAACTTAGTTACAAACAGGCATCCACTGTGACATTTCCATCAACCACAGGCCACAACGCCAGTGTTCCCATGAGATGTTTTTATTCTACTCATTTCGTGTTTACATACACAAATGCATGCCATTGTGTGACACTTGCCTACAGTATTCAGTTCGATAATTTGTACAGGTCTGTAACCTGGGAGCAATAGGCCAATACAGCCTAGGTATGCCCTAGGCTTTGCCACCTAGGTCTGTTTAAGTGTACTCTGATGGTCACAAGATGAAATCACGTCTAAATGTGTTTCTCAGAATATATCCCCATTGCTAATCAACGTGTGACTGTACAAGCACAGATGGCTGTGTCAGTTTCAGCGTTACACCGGCCTAGGCGTAGCCTTTCCAGCTCCCTTTAGGAAACTAACTTCTCCCCTGTGTTTAGTCTAAGCAGCCTTAGTGTTACTTATTTCTCCTATCTAATGCCAGATTAGCTAGCAGGTTGGCTTTAACCTTGAAAATGATAGAGAGCCGGATTATTCTATTCCACCCATAATGATGGCCCACTGGGTAGTAAGTGCTAGGACTCTCCAGATTGCAGGTGACAAATACCCAGAATTAGCTGAAGAGGGCAGTCGTGGGCTCACAAACTGGAGACTAAATGTCCTGATGGTTCCAGGCGAACCTCGTTCAAGAGGTTGAGTTTTACCAAGCAGCAGCTTTCCTTGTTTCTTTCTCTACCTTCCAAGGTACCACATTCACTCCAGGGTCCACACAGGGCTCCATGGCCACTCTGGATGGGAAATCCCAAGCTCTCCTTTTATGAAGGTAAATGCTCTGTACTTCCAGGACCAACTGGAATATTCCAAGTTTTCTTAGTGGTTTGCAAATATCAGTTGCAACTCAAATATTTCCTTCAAAATATCCTCATTATCAAACTATTTCAAAATAACCTCAAATAATCAAAGAACTCCTTTACCCTTTTATCAGAAGGGGCCAGATATTAAAGACAGAAATGTTCCAGAGGCATGAGGGTAGATTCTTCCAGAGTTTAAAAGTCTGTCCACATCACTAGTGCCATTTTGGGATTAGGAAAGAGAGAAGTTATTCCAAGTGCTGGCAGCTGGCCTGTCTGCCACAGTTACGGCAGCCATGTTAGCATTCCTCTCTGACCCCATGTAGAATAGGAGTTGACATCTGTTTTTATCAAAATCTACCTCAGTGGAATAAAAAGTAACCCAACATGAGACTATATGTTGATCTTTGGCAGAGACCAAATGACCTGGCCATCTGGTCTATGGCATGGATGGAAAACTGGAGACATGGAAGGCTATGAAGAGGTGTGTGAAAGTGTAAGCACACTCCCCCACACAGTGTAAGTACATTCTCTATCATGAGACCTGCTATGAAATACCAGCCACAGGAAAAAGCACTGAGCAACCCAACAGACAAAATGAGGCAGCCACTTGGCTTTAGCCACATGAGCACAGCAGACAGTGGCAGAGTGAGGGTACGTAAGGCCCAACAACATGAGCTGATGGTTTCCAAGGACAGCCTAACTGCTACTGTCTGAATGCCCATCTTGTCAACAATAGAGACCAAGCCTAGTGCCCACTAGAGTACTCCTTGTTAAGGAGGCCAAATCCACAGGTAGCAAAAGTTGACTGTGTTCAGTCCCTTCCATTCCAGAAAAGTCCAGTTTGGTCTTATAAGCATAGATCCATAATCTTGGCGTGAGTTTCTCTTTCCTGCTTGCAGAGCCTCTATTACCACTTCCCGTGGAGCTCCACCCACAGACAAAGTCCCACACAGCAGAGCATCTTAGGGCACTGAAGCCACGGGAAGGGTGGCGAGTGGCCCCTGAACGTGGAACCTGCTGGTCCTATCACACAGTACAGAGAACCATTCAGAAGCAGGTAGCCTCTTAGAAAGTTGGTATAGCCCTCTGAAAACAGACCAGAAATGTGACTCCAGGACCAGTCCTAGCTGGCCTTGCTCTGATAACAGGATACAAGTTATTTTACAGGCATAGAGGCAAGAAATTGCAAGTCATGCAGCCAGAACATACACAGTAATAACGACTTTGACCTCAAGTAACGCCTGGAACTAAATTCTCATCCAAATCCCCCATCCCAGAAATGAAGGATTGAGATATGACCAAACCCAATGCCAAAACTATAGGCAGAAAGCCTATAAGTAAACCTTTAAGCAGTTCCATTTTGTGAGTGTAAGTTGGAAGTCTTTTGTGAGTTAGAATGGAGAGAACCTGGATAGAACTCCATATGTGACTGATGGCCTGGCTTCATAGGGGCAGGCCTGCAGGCAAGTACCTGTATCTCAGCAATTTCAAACTACTCCCTAAGATGAATGACTGCCTCCAGATGGTCTGTTAAAGATCAAACAGCTTATTTCCCCAGAACCTTTTGTGGTTTTGTTTTTGATTATTCAGTACAAGAATCATTTTAGATATTGTTAGTGGAATAGTTATTGGTTAAGCAGTAGACCTGTGAGCGCCAGGCTGAGAGGGGCTAGGAACTTAAGGTTTTAGTCATAAGTTTACTGATTGTGTGTACATGCAGTACTGCCTATATAAGCTTTGGGAAAATGAAGACTATTGCTGTATGCCTTAGGAGAGCTGCAGTCTTATTTGCCATACAATTTCATCGCAGGTCTCAATCTCTGCTGCGCCACACCACGCAAGAAACTTCACGCAACAGAACACCTTCAAGAGAAAGGAGTCTACCATCCAGCAAGGTCTGGAGTTGAGGCACCCTCTCCATACCTTACCATAAATAGCCAAATTTGTAGTCTTCCAGTCAAAGTCTGCCAGGCCAGCACTTCTACATACCAACCTGCCCTGCCTCACCTCATAAAGTTTAATCTAACACGAGAGTGGGGAAGACAGATTTCAACCCTGCTTTTCTCCTTGTTAACTGATTTTGCAATAAAGCCATTTCTTTTCAAGAGCCAGCGCCATGATATTGACTTCTATACACATCTGGTGGCAAAGTCATTCATTGCTTGGTAACAGAAGTACTAAAACATGTTGAAGGCTTGGTGCCTGTGGCTTGGCGGATAGGGCGCCAGCCACATATACTAGAGCTGGCAGGTTCAAATCCAGCCCAGGCCCACCAAACAATGATAGTTAGAACCCCCAAATAGCCAGGCATTGTGGCGGGCACCTGTAGTCCAAGCTACCTGGGAGGTTGAGGCAAGGAAATCACTTAAGCCCAGGAGTTTGAGGTTGCTGTGAACTGATGCCACAGCCCTCTACCAAGGGCAACATGGTACTTTTTTGAGACAGTCTCAAAAAAAAAAATGCTGAAACTCTGGGATGCCATCTTTCAGAATACAGTATGTTGCAGAGGTATGCAGATGGTACTATGTCCCCAGTAGGAAGACTACATGGACACAGGAACCAATGTTTCCTTTCTCCTTACGTGTGCACACCTGCATGGTGGTGTGAGCCTTTCTCAGCTCCCTCAGTTTCACTCACATGCCTTTCCCACCCTTCCCAAATTTTTATTGTAATTCCACCCTGGCATCTCCATCTCAGAGGATACAAAAGCCAGCACTATCAAAAGTTAGAGACCTAATTAACAGCTAGGCATGGTGACTAGCATAAACTAGTGAGTTTGTAGTCACCCGTGGGAGACCCCGGGGCTATTCCCTTCAGAATATGTGATCTGATGTATACAGAATCCCTCTTTCCAAAAGAGACTTTAAGATTTGCCAAATTTCCATCTCTCAATTACTCTGAGCCAGCTATTTGAGTCTTCTGCTTTGGTCTCCTCACATTTTACTATATGCCATCTCTTTCTCCTATAGACCCCTCATGAGTTCGTTACTTTCCTGGACATAGCAAAGACTTTGTGGGCAAAGCGGGTAATCTTTGAGGTTATCTGTATCTAATTTGAGGTTATTTTGAAATAGTTTGATGATATTTTCTTCAAGAAAAGGTTCATCATCATACAGAAAGTAAGGAACTCGGCCCTTCTGAGAGATCTGTCTGCCAGCAAGTTAGGAAAGAGACACATTCGTCAGCACGCAAAACCTTTAGTAAGGAGCAACTCACAGAACTGAGCAGAGTTTATGAAGTCCACACACCTAGACTGTGCTACCATAATGAACATGGCTTCAAAGTTCCACCTTGATGAATCAGTAATAATGACGTGGTTCAAGAACCAGCCTGTCAGATGGAGGAAGGAACAGCGGGAGCAGCTACAGCTTCAGCCAAATGAGACACCAGAAACATCAGACCAGGCTATTTCGTTGAAGGAGGAGACTCCCTTATCCATAAATGCTAAAAACATTCATCCATTGAGTCCTGGAATTCCAGAGGCATCTTATGATCCACAAGAGCTTTCTGGTATGGAGAAACCTGGAGGGGCTGGTACTTCTGTGTTGGATTCATCAGGAGACTCTTAGCCTTTTGATGTTCTACAGATAGCTCTGGGGGATTCTAATCCTCCTTGGGCCTCCATTCCCTATGAAATAGATGAATTTGTGAATTATGTGGCCTACATGTGGAAGAAGATCCTGTATGCTAGATCAATCCTCCCCCAGTGCGCCATGACTGAGGGGCTACAGCCATCACTAATCTTGAGCGTAACTTTTACCATATCTACAGCTCCTAAGAGCTGTAATCCAAATCCCGACAAATGAGAGACATTTCCAGACACCTTGAACGAGTCAAATTCGTCTAAGTAGATCAGAGTCAAAGAATGTGTCTCTATTAAAAAACACTACCTTTCATCTCTGCCTGCACATTCTGTGTTCCACTTGAGTGCCTCCTCTATTTCAGCATTAAAGACAGATAGCAGTCCAAAAAAAACACAGAAAAGAAAAGGCTCATCAAAAGCCACTAGAAAACATGTCTAGACTCTAGAGAAACCCAGACCGACCAGCGAGGCCAGAATTCCCATCTCTCCCTTTGGATTCAAGACTGCCTGGATCCAGCAAGTTTCCAAGTCAAAGTGTCTACATGTCATCCACAGTGACACCGCTCACTCCATCATCCTTTGCTTCCTTTCCAGATGCTTGCATCTCTGCCTCCACCCTAATCACACCTAGACACAAGTCCCATAGGCAATAGTGGCTTGCTACATTTTTTAATTTGTGTTTCACTGTTTTAAGAGTATCACCTCATCTTCATAAGACATAGGCCATTGACCATTGACTATTTTAAGACTAGTGTCCCTACCAGAAGGCAGTGTTAGCAAATGGCCATGTTCAATAAGAAAACGGTGCAGGAACACTATTCCTGTGTCTGCTTCCCCGCAAAGGTGAGCACCTCAGCCTCCAGGTAGCTCCCCTTGGACAGTAGCTAACCCAGCCTTGGGGCTCCCACTGGACAATTCTCATGCAGTCTAGTGGAACCGTTTCAGCACTCAGCCCAAGGACATCGGGAATTTCTACAACACTGCAACTGAGGCTCACTCCACACTTCAACATGCAAAACCCCAGAAAGCACCAGGATTTATCTGAATTTGTGAGGGCCTGATCTAACACTTTCTACTGATAGTTTAAAGCACAAAAAGAAACTTGCTAGCGACCATGTTTGTGAGGCTTATTCATGTTAGAGGTGTTTCACTGTGTCCTGTTATGGCAGATGCTGAAACACAAGCCTGCTTCCTTTTTCTGGAATGATTTTCTTTTCCTGCTACTAGGATGCCCCAGTGAGTTGGTCTCAGCCCTTCTTGTGCTTGGGGGTACATTCTTGTGTGAGGCCATCTCCAGCACAGCCTTCTGGAGCGGCTGGCATCCTATGACTTAGCAACCTGGTGAAAATAAAGCCCAGACCACTCTTCAATTCAGAATAGCTCCGAAAGCACATCTTAGATTCAGAAGTCCTCAGAGTCAGCTGAGGTTCTCATACAGACTGCTAGCAACTCTGCTTTCCCCCCTGCCCAGTTTCACTCCCTTTCCTTCCCACTTCCACAGGGGTTGAACCCAGACTACTCCCTGATGGGCTTTCCCAGCTAACCTCCCTCTGAGGACGCCCTCCTGGAAAACCCCTCCATCCTGTGACAGTTACATAAAAACCAAGTCATTTATACAGGAGAAAGATGGTCCAGGTTGTACCACAGTGAAATGGAAGCCAAGTATGGGGTTAACTCTAGCAGGATTCCATCCCCAGAACTTCGACTCATTCTGTTCTAGAGAAGACAACTCACTGTTCCCCAGGGAAAGTCCTAAACATGTCCTAAATCACTAAGATGGTGACACAGATAGGCCAGGTATCCGAAGGCTCTGCTCTACGGAAGCTGAGGGTTTTGGGAACTGGAAAGGAAAACCAAAAATGTAGTCTATTTCTGAAGATTCTTCCCAATTCCTAGGAATTCCCACATCACTGTTTTCCAAGACCTCAATTGGACCATGGAAGGAGAGTGAAACAGCACCATAAGAACCTTTTAGAACCCTTTAAAAGAACCTTTTCTTCTTGGGATAAAGCCTAAGGTAAGTCCGACAAACACAGTGGGTCGCATTCTGAGGATAGGCGTGTGTTGGAGGGATTACTTGGAGGGGAGGAGAGGTGAGGAGAGGCCTATCTGCCCCCTAATGCTTCCTTCTTCCAACCACAGAAGACACTAACAAACCATGTTGAGATCCTGCCCCTAACTCCTTCCACTCCTGTTTGCCGTGTCTGTCCCCACAGCCCTCACCTCCATGTGACTTCTCGGCCAGCACCTGCAGCTTTTGGAGCAGTGCTCTTGGGTTATTGGCCCTATTTTTTGTAGCATATGTGAATAGCCAGACATGCATGAGAGTGTATTAGGCCCTCTCCTACCAAATTAGGGCCACCATTAACAAAGGACTGTCGGGTCCGTGTGTGACAGCCTACTCCACGACTATAGTGACCTACAACCTAGTGGTCCCGAGGGGACTCTGTACAGAAGTTTGGTGGATAATACGACAGCGCCTGGTTTCCTGACAACCCCTGTCCTTCACTCTTTCACTAATTTCTCCCAGGACTATTTCTTTATTCCCACAAGAATCTCTCAGGCTGTGTCTGGGAAGTCTAAACTGACTACCAAGTACTTGTTCTCACTTTAAATTCATGACAATTCATGGTCCTTCCAGTTTTGAAGATATTCTTCCCGATTTCAGCATTCGGTAAGAACACCTGGGTTTTCCCCTTTGGGGGTCCAGGCTTCCGGGCACCCTCCATCAGAAGCTGACGGTGCTTTGCCAACCTGTTCTTAGGCCTCCCCACCCCCACATTTGCACTTGCCAGCTCCTGGTAGTATGACTGCAACAGCCAACACGCGTCCTTTGTTGCAGGCTGCCCCGAGGAGCCCAAAGAGCCTGGGAGCTTATGTCCCCCCGAAGTGGCTGGCTTTAGCGGCATCGGATGGGATGACATCAATACTTCTTCCCAAGGGAGGGCAGTTCGTGGTTGACCCATGCCACCTCCTAGAGACTGCCATATAGCAGATACTCGTGATCCACTGGACTCTGATATCACACCCTTGCTCACCCCTTCCCCATCTCACTTTCTCTCCCTCCCTCTGGAGTTTTACTTGACTATAAGCCCTAACCACTCAAATCCTCATCTTCAAGTCTAATTCCAGAGAATCCACACTAAGACCTACTCTAAACTTCTGGGTAACCCTTGAATGCCACTAAGTCTTTCATAGGCAGCACCTATGTCTGGACACAAGCTTCCATCTACCCAGGATCCGAGCTCTACATGACTCCGTGGCCTAAAGATCATGCCTGTAAGCACCGAGCCCCCTCCCCATGTACTCCAGGCCTACTCAGGTCCACAGAGGAAACCAGAGGGAGTTTCACCCCTCACCAGGACTGCTTGAGTAACCACATACCCAAACTTCGTATTTACATGTTTATAACTCAAGAACAAAAAGAAACAGAACACAAAGTTTTGCTGCTATTCCTCACCTAGGACACACAGCTCGGCAACACGCTGCTGCTTTACCCAGATTCTGATAAGGTACTAAAGACAGCCCGAGAGCCAGGCCTTGCACCCCATGTGATAGGTGCTCCACAGGCCCATGCATTCTTGATGTTTTACCATGCGATTCCTCAGTGATAGAACTTTACCTGAATGTGACAGATTATGTCTGAGCAGTGTATTCAAAGCCAGAGAAGTTAGGCATGACCACAAAGGATCACACAGTGGAGGAGGAGGAAAGGCAGGCCAAGGAAAACTAGCATAACACAGATGTAGCTGAATTTGGTAATACAGCTGAAGGATTCCCCTTTTTATACTAGATGGCACAGGAGATTAGCTATCCAGTATTTATTTTCTTCCTTTGGCAAAAGAGACGCCAATGTTAGATAGGCAGGCACTGATCCCCCTGCCACAACACACACCCCAACTCTGTTTTGATGGCTGGTGAGGGAGAATTGTTTGCTGTAGGACAGTCTACCGAATATCCAATCATACCCTTCCATGGAGACTAACGTGGTCATCTTCAGTTCTACTTGCAACTACTTCAGGCCATGAGAAGTCAGAGCGTAGCTCCTCCTGCCTGTGCTTTACCACCAGATATTGGTGATGCTGAGAGTTGAGTTCTGGGGCTCCCATGCATCACGCAGATGTTTGGCTATGCCAGATCAAAGGATAGATCACAGTTCCAAACAGAAGCAGCAACTAAACACCACAGGTCATGAAAAGACAGATCAAAAAGGAAAGAAACCACTTAGGATCCACAAGGACACAAGTGCTAAGACCCACAAAGCCGCAGAAACAGTGAGTAAGCTGGATGGGAGGAATCTGACCGCCTGTCCCCAAGTTCTACTGTTCTGTATCTGAACACAGGTGGTAGAAAGCACCAGTGTTGACAGGGCGTCAAATTGCAATTGAGCCAATACCGTAATAGAAGTTAGCCAACTCTCCCAAACCACAGAAGAGCTCACAGGTCACAAAGTTAAAGAAAACTGATTTTCAAATCATCTGAAGCTGCCTAGAAGATGGAAAATTGGGGTAGGGAGTTGCAGACTGAATTCAGAGAACTGAAGCATTTCCTGGGAAGTTGTCATTCACGCCAGGCTACTTCTGAAAGGAAGGATGTTGAAAACTCTGAAAACCAGAGCCAAAAATCTGTTAAATGAAAAAACAGACGTATTTTCAGAGAGATCGGGGTTTACTGACAGGCTTTGAGACCATCCACGGCTCCTGTGAGAATCTGAAAACCCCAGCAGTCTTTTCACATGAATTAAAGGAGAGTTTGAGTCACCCTCCACGTTATTTCAACCTGCAAAAAATGATCAGCAGATTTCAGGCAGATTTGACACTAGATCCAGAAACTGCCCACCCTAATCGTACTGTCTCATAAGATAGTGTGGCATCAGGAAGAATGAGGCCAACACTCCTTACAATCCTCAGCCATTTCTCATTCCTCAACTCCAGTTATCTAGAGTCATGAGCAATTTGATGCTGGAAGACACTTCCGGCATGTGGAAGCAAGAGGCACAGGTGCACGCTCCCCGGGTGTGTGCAGAGAGTCTTTTCCTAGATGGTTCTTACATCGCTTTCTCCAGAGGGAAAGCTGGCAAATTCAGCATATGAGGGAAACAGTCACACAAGTTGGCATTTTTCCAGATAACTTGGGTGATGTTTCATTTTATGATGTTAATAATGGATGTTTTCCTATTTTCAATGACAAGTTCAAAGAAAATCTTATGCTTTATTTCTCTATCGTACCTTCAAAAATCTTACAGTCAGTATCGTCATAGAGAAACAATGAACTACTTACAAGGTCTTTCTATAAGTGGTTCTCTTTTCTTCCTGTGTTTCTGGAGCTTACTTGTAATAATTATTCTATTTCCATTTTAAAAAATTAAGGGGAACTAGGAAGACCACCATAACCTCTTTCCAAGAAGAATCACAGCCCCACTGTGATGTGATCTCTCAGATGTCTCTTCTGGTGTTTGTACCCAGAGAGCAACTGGTGCCTTTGGGGTCCATGCCTATGGTGATGAGGGTACCTGGCACGTGCCACGGGCAGTGGCAGCATCGTAGACTCCTTTGGCTCATTTCATGACACTCTCCCTGCTTCCTATTAGAAACTGGGTTTTAGACCCCTCTGGAGTAGATAGAATGGCACCAAAGACATTCTCATGTAACCCATGGAACCAGTAGGTCTTAGGTTATACACAAGCCCACTTCAAAGTTTAACGCAGTGATTTTCAGTTGATGTGCCACAAAAAGTTTTAAAGAATTTTCAGAAGTTCAAAGCACAGCTTTCTTTGCCAGGGCAGGTTTGAACCCACCACCTTGGGCACATAGGGCCAGTGCCCTACCCTTTTGAGCCACAGGTGCTGCCTAGGACAGCTTTTGTTTTTTGAGCAATTTTTTTTTTTGAGAGTCTCACTTTGTCACTTTTAGTAGAATGCAATGACATCCTAGCTCACAGCAACCTCAGACTCTTGGTCTCAAGCCATCCTCTTGCCTCAGCCTCCCATGTACCTGGGACTACAGGTGCCATAACACCTGCCTATTTTTAGAAACTGGGTCTCACTCTTGCTCAGGCTGGTCTCGAACCTGTGAGCTCAGGCAATCCACCCACCTTGGCCTCCCAGAGTGTGATCAACATAATTTAAGTGCGCCAAAGTTTTACTTTAGCTGCAAGTGTGCTGTGAGATAAAGGTTGAAAAACACTGCTCTAGTGTCTTCCTCATTTGCATGTAACGTGCCCAGTGCCCTTAGCAGTACCAAAGGTGTTATCCAGTGCCCGGCTTTGTTAGTTCAGCAAATGCAAACTACATTTCAAGTGTTGAGCTACAATCAGAACCACAATGGCCTTAGAGATACTTTTATCTGTCCCCATGCTCAGCCTAGTAGGTGAGAGAATGTGTGTGAATATGTGGTCACAAGTTGTGACAGACAAAATTGGGATTGCACACAGGGTGTTCAGGCATGGATGAAGCAGGGGCACATTGAGGCAACCACATTCAAGGCTAAAAGGCAGCAAGCAGCTTCAGCCCTCGGGTGTGGTAGGATGAAGACATTCTACATATGAAGCTGGGCAACTGCACAAACCCGGGCCAACGCCGGAGTAAAACCCGGAGCACTGAAGCAGCCCAGAGGCACAGGTGGCAGCAGCGCAGACACCTGGGAAAGGACGGGACTCGCACTAGCGAGTGGGGGAGGCAGGGGCCTAGTCCACAACTGTCTTTTCCAGCCTCTCAGTTACCCAGTACATGGAATTCCCCCCTCCACAAAGACTCAACTCATTTGTACAGCTCTAATCTCTACCACCAAGCATCCCCAATCCTAGTTATCCCCGGGAGGGAACCGAGACAACATTCCACCCAAAGGAAAAGCAAGATCCCAAATCACGCCATGCTCATTATCCAGCGAGGAAACTCACCCCTCCCTCCCAGATGGGCCTAGGCAGAAAGCACAGCTTGGCAGGCCGTGGGCCTCGCTGAGCAGAGACCCGCAGGGGAGAGCGCAGGACAGAGACTTCAGGGCTCCTCCTCCCACACCACCCTGACCTGCTACTACAGGTCCAGCTGCTTTCTCAACAGAAGGGGAACAAACTGTCCTGCAGGCATTAGCGCTAGTCCAGCATAATTAGTCTTTAGCAATAGAATCTCAGCTTCTGTCGCATGATAGGCAAACAAATGTATAAGCCTCACTTCTTTAACACACTAGATGTGGACAGAAGTGGGTTGGGTAGACCCCAAGACAGTCTACCACGAGCTTTGAATTCTAACTCAGTCCTCTTCAGAGGCCTCCTCACCAGTATGAAATAGAAAAGGTTTCCGTTAGCCGTCAGTCACGCGTACCTCCGTTCTATACTAATGCTAAGTAATTCCGAAGAAGTCTACCTCCAGAATAAGACTGGTCTTAACACACTCTTAATACACGTCTTACACAGACCCTCCTATAATGGACCAGCACTTCGGTATGGCAGACACAGAATCAAAAACCTGCCCTCCCAGGGTCCCTCCTACTCCAGAGTCTGAATGGACCCATAGCTGTGTCGGCTGCCCCAATTCTAGCTGTGGTCCCTAATTCTGACACTGGCTGCTGCCTCAGTTGATCCAGCCCTTGTCCCAACCTTTGGAACATGGTCCAGAAAGACCACTTTCCTCCATCAGGTGGCCTAAGGATCAATAGTTGTTAGCACGAGCATGGTGCCAGGCAGGAGTCCATAAAACATCTATAACCAGTCACATTGGGCCAAGTCACAGTACCGAGAGGTCTATCCTGGGGCTAGGCACCTGGAAGTACTGTCTAGGCCAGATGACCTAGGCTGGGAAGGTACAACCACATCAGCTGTACCCATACTAAAATATGGGCAAGAAGGAGATGGGCATCGGGGACAAGCTCAGGAAGCAGGCAGTGAAGATTGAGGAGCTCTTCATCATCAACTGGTGCACATACCACCAGAAGGGCCTGGTGAAAGAACACACCCAGCGACCTGAAGCTGGACTGCCTAGGCATCTATCTTATTCACTGACCAACGGGCTTTAAGTCTGGAGAGGAATTTTCCCACTGGACAAAGCAGGCAACATGTTTCAGAGACACAGGTATCTTGGACACATGGATGACCATGGAAAAACTGGTAGATGAAGAGTTGATGGGAGGTAGGACCTTCACCAACTTCAGCTATCTGTAACCCAGGTTTAAGATCATCTTAAAGTATAAGCCGTTATTTAACCAGATCAAGTACCTAACTCAGGAGAAGTTAATCTAGTACTGCCGATGCAAAGGTATCATGGTAACTGCCTGAAGGAATCTCATGTTCTGATTGTCAACACTTTTATCATTCCAACATGGCAATAGTTGACTGAAGCCTGTAGCAGCTGCCTACTGCATGGTCAAACCTACGTCTGCCCTGACAGGTCCTGGCCAAGCCTGAGGACACATCCTTCCCAGGATCGAGATGACTGCAGCCAAGTGTTAGGCAGGGTGGATGTCAGACACAGACTGCATTTTGGACTGGTCTCGGTCAGGCTGACATGGGCTCATATGGGAATGAGTCTGAGAACTCTGCAGGTGGGCTGTTTTGAGAACAGTTCAGACCCTGAGAGACTTCCAAGAAGCGTCTAATACTCCTCAAAGTTGTGTATAAAACCCCCCAAACTGCTTTCCATTGAGCCCATAGTCACTAGGACAGGGTCCGGTTGGCCCACTAATGTTGTGGATTGGGGTCCCAGTTCCCTGAACCCAGCTGACCTGGTTCAACTACTGGCCTGAGCTAGAGAGTTCAACAGAAGCCCCACGGTAACCAAGAGTGAGCAGAAACTGAAAATAAAACTGCAGAGGCCACGGCAGTACGGATAGAGAGCAAAGTCACCTGCACACGATTCAGGGTAGCAGATTTCTTTGGGAAAAACAAAGAAAGTTCAGAGCACTTCCAAAGACAGTTGGAAGTGGGTCCCTCTCAGGAGCAGAGGTAAAAGATAAGACCCAAACGTCTACAGCAGTAGAATATTCTGTTTGAACCTGT
The DNA here is from genome assembly GCA_963574575.1 of Galagoides demidoff. Taxonomy (NCBI): domain Eukaryota; kingdom Metazoa; phylum Chordata; class Mammalia; order Primates; family Galagidae; genus Galagoides; species Galagoides demidoff. The sequence goes on from CAUYQV010045168.1 coordinate 31,910, forward strand.
CCACAAGTCTTTCATTGCCCTCTGCACCTCCAGGCTGTATTGCCCTTTTCCATTGGTCATTGGTTACCTAGGCTACTCCATGTCCAGTCTTATGGGCTCTCCCGACTTCCTGGTTCAGTTCAGCAGGCCAGATTTTCCTTCCACCCCACTTGAACACCCCCTTTCTCAATGAACATTCTTGTTCAAACTGTACTTGCTCTTGTCAGTTATTTCAGTGACTTCCTTGAACCAGTGCCCTGCTTTAACACAAGCACAAGAAAATTCCATCCCAGGTTACAGTCCAGTCCCTCATGGGGAGGACCTTGGTGATCCAAGTCTGTGACACTGAAACGTGTTGCCAAAACGTTAAAGTCTGTGACTACCAGGATATGACCACCTGGCTCAGCCACAACAAGAACGGGAGGGTCTCTGCCGTGTAGACTATCTTTCACCCCCCCCCAAACATACAAGGATTACACTTTCTATAGTGAGTTTTGAAGCTGTGGATGCCTGTATCTTGCTTACAAAGGGTTATGGCCTGTGTCCCACAGCCAGACAGCAACCTGCAGACTGGCCAGCAAGGGCTTATCTAACTTGATGCTGAAGGGTTGCTAATAGACTACCAAACTCACTGTATTTAGGATTAATCACCTGTCTTTAGAGATCAACTAATTGCCTACAGAACATGTTTCATAGCATTTGAAAAGAGCTGAGCAGAGAGAAAAAGAGGTAAATCCTTCTCCTTTAACATTTGCCTGACCAGTTCAGCCAGAAGTCACTGATGAGTGATTCTACAGGGGCAGAACAAAATAAAAAGAAATGAAGTTTGGCTAATTAGCCTACAGCAATAAGTTTTACCTCTTTATAACTCTCCAATAAAAAGACCAACCCCAGCTCTTAGGACCCAGCCACGCCATCCTCCTTTCTTGCTACTGAACCCTTGGTCCTTGGGAGAAAAATTTTAAGATAGAAGCATAGTCTTCATTAGGGTGGGAATTTGACCACAGGCAGAGAAAGAATTCAACGTGAAGAGCATTATAAAGAAGAGAAAGTCTTAAGTTTCTTTGCCCCTTTTCCCCAGCTGAGGAAGCTACAACTTCAATACACTTTTATGACAAAACAGCAAACTCTATGAAGTCAAAATAGCACCTCTAATAGTTGAGTTTTGAGTCCTTGGAACTTCTTTGCCTCAACTAAAAATTGATTTTGTTAAGATGGGGTGGGTAATCAACAGTTGTCCTCTCTGGCAATCTAAAAACAATGGTTTTCACAAAAAAGCAGGAGGAAGGAGAATGAAGCAGAGTGGAAATGCTGGGGAGTGAGGAAATAAGACACACAAGAGACAAAGATGGAGCCCGGAGGGCTGGAGCAGCTAAGACTGCAGCCAGCCCTGAACTGTGGTTCTAAGCTTTATATAGTATCTTAAACAAGGTTACTAAATGACGTAAATCTTAGCACATGGGGTAAGGACTAACTTTATGGGCTCGGCAGTGTTCATAGCACAGTGGTTATGGCACCAGCCACAAATAAAGTTGGTGGGTTTGAACTCAGCCCCGGGTGACAGTGAAACTGTCAAAAAAATCCAAAACCAAAGATCAACCTTCTGGAGGAAAAGCTGTCTGCTTGCTAGCAAGATAAAAGGAAAACATTCAGGGGCTTTGTGACTCCTGGCAGAGAAAAGAATGTTTCTAAAGGAGAAGTGGCTAGGGGTCATTCTGTCTCCCCAGACTGTGGGGACCCTGCCACCCCACAGCCCATCCTCCACAAATGGTCACTTTCAGGAGCCAGAAAGTTTCTAGGCCATTCAGATACTAGTGCACTTAATGTTCATTCTCCCTTTTAGAACATGTTCCAAGTTCCCTAAGAGCCAAAAAACTCAGGAGAGCGTGGATAGTTCATCTGACCCTCCCCAAGCCTGTGGGGCATCTGTCCGCAGGCAGGTAATTCACTGCCTAATCCAGAAAGCTGAGTCAGAATCAGACCTGCATTGACTCTGATGTCTGAACTACTAGTTATAACTAAATCCACGAACTTAGGCGTGGTTTCACCTGGTTTCTTTTTAATGCGGCTACTCAAGTGTAGACAGCTCACATTTTATAAAATGAATGTGTCACTGCCACTGCTCAGGGTCCAGGACTGGTTTTGTCTCCAGCCCTGGCTTATCTAGGTTCCGGATGCTGACCACTGAGCTATTATCTCACTCTGGAACAATTGCTCTTAAGTGCTTGGGGGCTATTTACCTTAGCAAAAGGAGGGGAGAAAGAGTCTTTGAGGATGAAGTTGTCTTAGAATAGATCTTAGTCTTTAGCAAGCTTAGTGATCTTCAGCAGAGACAGCTGTGCCGGCCTTCTGCAGGCAGGAGAGGAGAGAGTCGGAGAGGAGACAGAGTCAGAGTAAGCGGGTCCGTGATGGAATGCACGCTCCTGACTGCCTTCTCCAGCCTAATACAAGGCTGATCTTGTGCCTCAACACCACAGGTGTAGAGACTGCCAATTCAGCAATGTTCTCATCTCATGAGCTCTCATGCTTGTTAGAGCTAAATCCCTCCCCATGCCCTTTTCACCAAGGTGCTCTGTTATTGAGCTATACACGTGTTTCTTATAACTCACTCCCCCTAGCTATAGGCTATACATTCCCCCCCCTTTTTTTGTACACAAAATTTTGAATATGGTGAGTTCTTCCTATTGTCTAGCCTTTTTCTTTTTACTAGGCAAGAGAATGTGGTGATTGTCAAAGTTCTAAATTCCAGGTAAGGGCTCTTTAAATGACAAAGCCCAATATAGATTTAAGCTTTTAGCCAGTGCTAGGGGAAAAAAGTGATTGTAATGTTAATTTCTTTAAAGGTCTTTGAAAGTGAGAGACTCTTTGGCTGAGAAAATTTACAATACGAAAGGCCCCACTTCCCTCACGAAGCTTTTTCCTTTGCTACATGAATTTATAATTAACGGACTATCAAAAGATAGCCCTTTCTTTGCAGTCTTTGCGAGCGAGAATCTCGCCACCTTTCAGAGGCTTTGCTACTCACAGTCCTTGGTAGCATAAAATCCTACCGCTTGGAACAGGAATTCTGCCTTTGCAGAGGTTCTGCTTCCCTCATTCCTCGGTAACCGAGAGGCTATGGCTTTCTCCGCCCCTTTGCTACTTCTGCTTTATGGTAACCGGCCACCCAAGCTACCGCCTTTTGCCACTTTCTGCCTTCAGTAGCAGGCAAACAAAGACGCCGCTTTTCCAGCAGAATTTCTTCGCTATTTGAATCCAGACCCTTTTTCAAATGGGCTTCCCTAACTCCTTTTAGCACGGCCGAAGGTCCCGTCTCTAACTCAGGCTCCCTTCGGTCTTCCTCACGCTTCCTACATTTCTTACCCCAAACTTCTCATACCACTATCATCTATTTTTTCTCCATCGTCATTTATTGGTCCGTTTAATCTCCCCATATTTATCTCTGGGGCACCAAAGGCCCGGCACACTGTGGGCAGGACTTCTCTGGCGTAAAGTTGGATGAATTATAGTTTTACTAAAGAATTATAGAAACGGCATTGGTTTAACTTGTGTTTACCAGCAGGTCCTGATTCTGACCCAGCTGATAAAGATGGAGCACCTTCACTGGTGGCATCTGTTTGCCGATGGAGGCCTTTTTACACCCGGGGCGTATGCCTGGGGATTTACACACGCTTTCTTTTCCTTGGCTTGTGGTGTTTCTCCCCTTTCCAACATCCTTTTCCCTCATGGCCTAGCTTTCCGCAGTTATGGCATTTGATGTTCACTGGGAGGATTTCTCAGCTGATCTCTAGCTGCCCAGTCTGTGTTGCCATTTTACTGGCTTCAACTATAAGACTGTAAATTTAATCTTATAGCAGTTGTATCTCATTTGCCATGATTTTTCTCTTCTGGCTTTTTCTGTCAGCTTTTTACCTCTTACAAGCTTTTCCTTTCAAACTGAACCTTTTATTGCCTTAAAGGGACAGAAGCTCTCTAGTTTTGCTTTTAGACACTCTGGAGTCTAAGCTTTTTAACCAAACTTCACTTCCTCTGTTTCTTCACCAGCCCCCTTGATGTACCTCAGTTCTTTTCTTTTTAAACAGAACTCTTAACTGCCAGAAAGGGATTTGGGGCGTAGATCTCTCAAAAGCTACTTCCTGCTGGCAGTGGGCGAAGACATATGGGAAGGCAGTTAGAAGTTCTTTTTCCTAATGAACTCTTGCAACCTGTTCCCAAACTTCTCTTTGCTGGTTTGCCCAAGGCTTTTCTCACTCACCAGTCTTTCTTTACTAAAGGTTCTTCTGTATCTCCTGGTTCTATCTTTTTTCCTTCCCTCTTAGCTAAAGGCTTTTTTCCTGCTTTTTTCCCCAGCCACTTCACAGAAGAAGCTAAAGGCTTTTCGGCTTTTTTGCACAGGAGAGGTGGTTAGAATTTGGAAAGACAAAGCGCAGAAAAGAAGCTGAATGAAGAGGGGGCCTGTTGCCGCTGTCTGCTTGGCTGTCTTTCTCTCACATGTTTCTTTCCCTCTACGATTTTTCTTCTTTTTCTTCTGTTTGCCCTCAGCTTATTCCCCCTTCAGCCCATGTCTACTCCATCTCAGTGGCTTGCCCCCTCTATTCTGCTGACTGCCATTTGTCATTGCCACTGGTCAGGGTCCGGAACTGGTTGGTCTCTGGCCCTGGCTTATCTAGGTTCCAGACAACAATTGCTCTTAGGTGCCTGAGAGCTATTTACCTTAGCAGAAGAGAGAGAGAAAGAGAGAGAGAGTGAAGTTTGACAGTGAAGTAGTCTTAGAGTAGATCTTAGTCTTTGGCAGAGCTTAGCGATCTTCAGCAGAGAGAGGCCTTGCTGGCCTTCCGCAAGCAGAAGAGAAAGAGACAGAGTAACCGCATCTCTGATGGAATGCGCATGCTCCCGACTGCCTGCTCCTCCAGCCTAATATAAGGCTGATCTCGTGGCCTCTCAACACCACAGGTGTAGAGACTGCCAATTCAGCAATGTTCTCATCTCGCGAGCTCTCATGCTTGTTAGAGCTAAATCCCTCCCCATACCCTTTTCACCAAGGTGCGCCACTATTGAGCTATACAGGTGTTTCTTATAATTCTCACTCCTCCTAGCCATAGGCTGTAGGGCTGCTACATGGATGCCTCAAGGCTATCAGCAGATAACTGTATGAGGGAAATTTCCCAAGTCTCAGAAAGTCATTCTCCATCCCTGGTGGTACCAAGGGAGGGGCAACCTCGGTAATAGATACGCTAACATAGGCCTTGGCATTCCTGTTCCTGCTAGTTATCCTAGTCTGATCCTGGATAGAGATATTCCCAAATCCCCCACCCTCCAAAAACACTTTTCCATTTTCAAAAATCAAATTATTTCTTAGCTGCTCCAGGCCACCGTTCTGTTGTGGTCCTGATACCTGTTGACAGGCAAGAAGGACAGTACTGAAAAAAGATAGAGTTTCGGGACTCTGATGACCCATTGACTTTAGAGCCTCATTCATCACCTGACCATCCATGGCAGGTGGAAGAATCAGAAAAACACGAGATTACTGTATCAAAAACTCTTGTAAATTAGAACCACAATGCTATCACCCAACCCCTGTTAGAATGGCTTTTATTTATTTTTGAGACAGAGTCTCAAGGGATCACCCTGGGTAGAGTGTCTTGGCATCATAATTCACAGCAACCTCCAACTCTGGCTCAAGCAATCCTCTTGCCTCAGTTTTTCTATTTTTAGTAGAGACTGATGGGGGATGAGGGGAGGGTCTCGCTTTTGTTCAGGCTGGTCTCGAACTCATGAGCTCAAGCAGAGTGGCTGCTGAGAATCAGAGGGTGCCTGCTGAGAACGCCCTCTCCATGGCTGAGGAACAGATCAGGCGGCCGGAGCACAGCAAACTGGACTCTGCCCAGACTCCTCTACATGGTTCCTGCAGCACTCGGGAGCAGTCGGTGATAAGAGGTATTTCCCGTAGCAGTTCAAAAGGATCCCGAGTGGTGCTGGATGGAAGCAGACCCTGTGTTCCCCTTGTCATTTCTGGACCCAAGGGCCTCTGCTGGTAGCCACCTACATTCTCATGGTCCACATCCTACTCTTCCTGTATTTCAGTGGATATTTATAGTTTTAGTTGTTGCTGGTAGACACTCCCCTCAGAGCCTGGAATTCCCTTCCCTGTAACCTCAATACTGTCCATTCCCACTTATCCTCCCCCCTAAAAAATAATGAACAATGAAAAATGTCTTTAAGTAGCCACATGACTGTAATAAATATGTTTAGTTGAAAAAAAAATACTCCATGCTGTGGAGTACTACTCAGCCATAAAAAGGATAAATTAATGCCTTTTACAGCATAGAACTGGAGACTACTGCCTCAACTTCCCAGAGTTCTAGGATTACGGGCATGAGCCACCTCACCCAGCCACAATGGCTTTTATTAAACGATCCAAGAATAGATGCTTACAGAAAGGAACACTTATACCCTGTTGGTGGGACTGTAAATGACAACCTGTGGGAAATATGGATATTTATTTCTCAAATCAAAGTAGAAATACCAGTGGATCCAGCAATCAGACTATTGGGCTTCTACCCAAAGGAAGTCATTTTATCAAAAGATACCTGCATGCATGCGAATGTTCATTGCAACACAATTCACAATTGCAAAGACGTGGACTCAAATCAAGTGCCCATCAATCCATGAGTGGACTAACAAAATGTGGTATATGTATGCTATGGAGTACTACTCAGCCATAAAAGGATAAACTAATGCCTTTTACAGCATAGAACTGGAGACCACTATCCTAAGTATCTCAAGCATGGAAAAGTGAATGTGTATTCTCTAATAAATTGGAGCTAACCAAGGGGCCCCTGTGCACAGAAGTAAAAGTCTGGAAATCAAGACGAGGGGAAAGGGAAGAAGGGGAGGGTCAAAACCTCGTGGGTACAATGAACACTAATCAGGCAGCGAGCCACTTCTAGCCTTGATTCAAGCACTACAAAAGCTATCCATGTGCCAAAGACATTTTTACCCCTTGATATTTTTAAATAAAAATGCTTCAAGGACCAAATGAAGTATGTCTGATGCTTAGACCACACCGATAGCATGTGACCTCTGTTTACAAGTTTTTATGCAAAAACCCACACTGCCAGCATGTACATGTTACTTAGTGACCAAGAACACTTGTTACTCCTGCATAGCAATAATTGGCTGAAAGTCAAGTAGTCTATTGCCATAGACATCAGGTATCTGTTTCTGCTGAGCAAATTGACCCAGAACTCCAAACAGCAGACTTCGTTATCCTCCATATTCCAAGGGGTAGGAATATAGGCCTGGCTTAGCACAATGCCTCTTGTTCAAGTTGTCTTATGGAGGTGGAGTTGAGCTGTTGGCTAGGATTGATCCCACTTGAGGGCTCAGCTGGCAGGGAGAGGTCACACCTTTACTCATAGCAGTTGTCTGACCTCAGAGTGCCCACAATGCCCACCCCCCAATCTATCGTTTTGTTTTCCAGCTTTTTCCCATAGTTTGAAAGTATTGAATGGATAACTCCAGAAATAAACATTCTGTAAGTGTCCTATTGCATGCCATTCTAAGGAGCATAATGAATTCTTACACCATCGCACTCCATACACGAGTCATCCCTTTCTCTGGGATATCATCCGTATATGCTACCCAGCCCTCAGTCACTTGGTAGCCATTGGCATTAAGAACTCAGTTGGTGGCTCGGCGCCTGTGGCTCAATCGGCTAAGGCGCCAGCCACGTACACCTAAGGTGATGGGTTCGAATCCCCAGCCCGGGCCTGCCAAACAAGAATGATGGCTGCAACCAAAAAATGGCCGGGCGTTGTGGCGGGTGCCTGTGGTCCCAGCTACTTGGGAGGCTGAGGTAGGAGACTCGCTTGAGCCCAGGAGTTGGAGGTTGCTATGAGCTATAATGCCATGGCACTCTACCCAGGGGGATAGCTTGAGGCTCCGTCTCAAAAAAAAAAAGAACTCAGTTGTCCTTGTTTCCACAGTGTGTTTAAGTAACTTATTGCACTTGGTAATGGTCCCAAAGTGCAAAAGTAGTAATGCTGACATGTGTTATAATGTCGTATTGTTAATCTCTTACTGTACCTAATTTTGAGACTAAACTTCAGCACAGGTATGTATGCATAGAAAAAAACATATATAGGGTTATCTACTACCCGTGTTTCATGTATCCACAGGGGTCTCAGAATGTACCCCCCACCGATGAGGGGTGACTACTATACTTCCCAGCTCACTCAGTGGTGAGCTTTAGCTCTTCACCACCTGTTGTACTGAGGGTTTCTGTTCCTGCCACGGTAAGTGGGTCACTCCACGGGGTGATTCAAAACATGGCTTGATTCTCCAAGGACACATGCTCAGAGAGAAAAAAATAGGACCCCAAGATAGGATACGAGGTCATGGAGACCAGCTTCTAAATGACATATCACTTCATTATTCATCTACAAGCAAATCACTACATCCACCCTCATTAGAGGACCTCTCCAGGACGCATCAGCAGAGCCATCCCACAGGCTGTTGGCCCTACCTGGGTTGTGCTCTATCTGGCTCACTCTTGGTTGCCCGGTCCTTTGCCTCTTGGTTCAATATCTCTATGTGCCTCACCCTGGGGAGCTCAGTTAGGCACCTGTGCCACTGAAGGGCTTGGAAGTTGCATCCCTCAGAAGGTTGTCGTACAATGGAGCTCCTGCTCAAAACAGGGCTGACAAAATCAGATACAGACCAGCCATTGTTTCCACATGGATTAACACGCACCTTCACACAACTCCACGGGCTGTTCCAATCACACTGTAAACTGAGACCAGATGTCAGTGTTGGGGAGGCTGATGGGATCGTGAATCACAGGCTTCCCAGGAGGAATCGCTCCCCTCAGATCAGTCTGGCCCCTACACACAGCCCACACGGTGTCCGTGTTTATACCAGCGCCTTCTCCAGGCAGGAGCCCCCCTTATCGACTCTTCTGCTGAAGGTTTGGGGTCAGAGTCAAAGGTATTCATGTTGCCATGAAGCAGGCAAGGGATTAAAGGACTACTCCATGGGTAGAGCCCCGTGGGTTCTGTCCCCTGGGACTGTGTGAAGGCTGCAGACCTATCCCCACCTGAGGGCCCTGGGCAGGGCCTAAAACAGCTCTGCTCCAGCCTCGTGCATTGCACGAATTCTGGCTAGGCTGTACTTCTCTGAATAGGTTTCCATCAAAATGGCAAAATACATGTGGGTTAAGACTGAGGGTGGCCTTAAAGCAAAAATCCTAGAGCCTGAACCCACCCCTTTGACCAAAGCAGAGAAAGTATTTAGACCCTCCCTATGGTCTAAAACAGTGGTTCTCAACCGTCCTAATGCCTCAACCCTTTAATACAGTTTCTGTGGGTCGCGACCCACAGGTTGAGAACCACTGGTAAACCATCTGGGATATGGGAGACAGCAAGTTGAACTCATATTCAACTTTTACAGAATTTTGTGGAGTGACATTTGAGATGTACAGATCACCCCTGCTATGTGCTCTAATTGTACTTGAGTAAGATACCTGAAGACTCAACCAGAAACTAGAGAATGAGGACTAAGTTGAAGTCTATGGTATAGGGGCCTCTTTGAACAGTTCCCACGTCCCACTTAGAACAGGCCAAACTCCACTCCTCCCATGCTTCTCACTGTGCCCAGCATCCAGTAACTAGAACATGGATTCCACTCAGGGCTTGCGTAGGAAAGGCGGCCGTCCTTAACATGTGGGCCGGGCTGAGGGCTTTACGCAAAAGCAGGCCTGAAACTAGATGGGAAGGGTATGGAAATGCCCCACCAGGTCACAGATCAGGGAAGGACATGTTGCCCCAGACGCTGAGATCACTGCCAAAAGCCTTTGTCACCTTCAGGGTAGGCTTCAGCTATAAAGACTTTCCCCAACACCCCTTACTCTGTGACCACGATGCAAAGAGGGGCCAGTTGTCCCCCCATGAAACAACTGTGCTGGGCCACAAAGGTGAGCCAAGGGAGCCCCCAGACAGCATCCCTCAGACAGTGGCTGACGCAACGGGACAAGTCTCACTGCACTGTCTGTTCAGAACTTTGCAGCTCCTGGTACACTGGAGTGCTGGAATTCCAGAACCCTCAAGGCAGGGCTGACACTGCCTCAGCCCAAATAGTCCATGCTTGTTTAAGAACTTAGAGAAAAGCCTGCTCATACTTCCTGCTCTCCTGTTCAAGGCACTGTAGGCAACATTCTGACACTGACGCTGTGTCCATTTCTACTGCTGTGGTGAAGGCCGGGATCTGCCCTCCCAGATCTGCCCTGGGCAGGTAGTCTCAGCCCCTCCTGCACTTAGCTAAAGAGGCCCGGCCAAGGTCACACCCCTGCCCAGGTAGCTGGCATCTTATGAGTTACACAGCCTGAGAGAGAAGCCCAAACCTCTTACCCCAACTCAGCGTAGCTTCAAAAGGCCATGGCAGCTTCAGAACTCCCCAAAGTGCCGGCAGAGGCTCTCAGATTGCTGGCAGCTCAGCTTCCCCTCTGCCCAGTCCCCCTCTCAGTCCTTCCCCCTCACAGGTGTACTTCCTTGAGCTTCCTCAGCTGACCTCCAAGGACCTGCCTCCTGGAAAGCCCCTCTGTCCTATAACTGTTACAAGAACATTCAAAACATTTATATGGGAGAAAGATGGTCCAGGCTGTTCCAAAGTGAAATGGGGCTTGGCACCTGTGGCTCAAGCAGCTAAGGCACCAGCCACATACACCCGAGCTGGCGGGTTCGAATCTAGCCCAGGCCCGCCAAACAACCACGGCTGCAACTGAAAAATAGCTGGGCATTGTAGCGGGCACCTGTAGTTCCAGCTACTTGGGAGGCAAAGGCAGGAGAATCTTTAGCCCAGGAGTTGGAGGTTGCTGTGAGCTATGATGCCACGGCACTCTACCCAGGGGGACAGCTTGAGGCTCTGTCTTAAAAAACAACAACAACAAAGTAAAATGGAAGCCAAGGACAGGAGTGTCTCTAGGACAAATAGAATTCTATCTCAAGAGCTTTGTTTCTAGAGAAGACAACTCACTATTCCCCAAAGGAAGGTCCATGGATACAAGCCCAGGAGTTTAAGAGCACGTTAAAAGACATGGCTGGGCATGGGGGCTCATGTCTATAATCTAGCCCTGTTGGAGGCTGAGGCAGGAGGATTGCTTGAGCCTGGGACTTTGACACTCGCCTGAGCAACATAGCAAGACCCTGTCTCTACTAAAGTGACAATGGCATAAGACCACTGCACAAATAGGCCTGATTATCAAAGGCCAGGCATTGATACTAAAGGCTAACTATCATAACCTAATTAAACTAAAAATTCAGGATTTTTCTGAAGATTCTTCATAACTCCTAAGAATTCCCATGTCTCTATCTTCCACAATTAGGCCTTGGAAGAGAAAAGCAAGCAATGGCAGAGGCTTCCTTGAAAGAAATTATTCTTAGGACAAAGACCTAAGGGGCGTCTGAGCCATGGGGGCACACAAGTAGGGCTTACTCCAAGGGGAGCCCTGCCTGCCACCCACCCTTTGTGCTTTTCCCCTTGAGGATCCCTATGGCTCACCAACCACACCATGCCCGCTCTCCAAATTCCTTCTCACCATTCATTCCTTTGGGTCTTCTCAGCCCCGTCCTCGGTAGCTTTGCAGCACTGCCCTGGGTCACCGGGCCTGTCTGCCTTTATGCACCAACAGCCAGAAGTGCCTGAGAGTTACAAAGACCTGCTCTACCAAATCAGGTCAGCCATGAACTAACACACGTCAAAGATCCAAGTGTCGTGAAAACCAGGCTCACAGCTGAGGTGTGACGGGTCTAGCACTGGCCTGGGGGATGCAGGGACGTGACAGTGTACAGGACTTGCCTTGCCTGGCTTCCCCCGAACCCCATCCTGCCTCCCCACTCTTCTTCTGGCTTCTCCAGGGGATATTTTCTTCATTACTTCCATGGAGGTCTCAGGGCCTGCGGAGTTCCAGCTGAAGCCACCTTTCTTGGTCTCACTTTCAATTCATGACTCGTGATTCAAGCCTACCAGTTTTGAGGATCTGCTTGCTGTCACAGCATTTGGAAGGAACAGACTAGAGCAGGGGTCCTCAAACTTTTTAAACAGGGGGCCAGTTCACTGTCCCTTAGACCATTGGAGGGTGGGACTGCAGGCCCCGGGACGAGTCGGCTGCTAAGCAGGACAGGCAGTGGCGGCAAAAACACCCGGTGGCCCAGATAAATGTCCTAGGCAGGCCGCATGTGACCCGTGGGCCGTAGTTTGAGGACACCTGGACTAGAGTTTCTGCCTTCTGCTGTCAGTCTACAGCAGGAGTCCCAGCCAGCCGGGAGGGACGGGAGTTGGCAGCCTGCCCAGAAGTCCATGTAGGCCACTGCAGAGTTGTCTCAGAGGGTCCTCAGAATTGGCCCAGGTGCCCGCAGGGCTCCCGTATGCCACTTTATGGTTTACCTGTCTCCCCTGTTTCTTGCTTCTGTAACTCCCTCAGCGTGCTCCTCTGTCACCTCCAGTAAGTCTCTCACTCCAACTCCTTGTCTTAGGGACTGCTTACAGAATAAAAACTGAGCAGGTAATGGAATTGACTGCGTTTACCTGAAATCCTTAACCCAGTCATTTCATTTTGACAAGTTTAACTGGGTTAAAATGTTGAAGTCATTTTAGGTGGAGAGACAGGTGGGTTGCCTCTATCTTCAACTAAGGAGTTAGGCATGGCAGGCCGGTTTGCCTCTGTCTCCCCTGTCTATTCAGCCCTTTTGGTCTAGAAATTATGCCCTAGGGCAGGAAGCCTGACTTTGTTTCTTTTTCTGGGCCAGAGAAACTTTGTGGAAGAGAAACAGAATTAAGAGGAGATTTGAAGTTGAGCGCCTGTCTCATCCATAGTAGTCATGTATTTAAAAAGCAGAACAAGGCCGGGCCTTGTGGTGGGCGCCTGTGGTCCCAGCTACTTGGGAGGCGGAGGCAGGAGACTCCCTTGAGCCCAGGAGTTGGAGGTTGCTGTGAGCTGTGATGCCATGGCACTCTACCCAGGGGGACAGCTTGAGGCTCCGTCTCAATAAAAAAAAAAAAGC
>CAUYQV010045169.1:0-11506 GCA_963574575.1 Galagoides demidoff
AATAATATCAAACAATTTCATTAAAAACTGGGCAAGGGACATGATTACAGACTAATGTCCAACATATACATTGGACATACCCTGCTCCATTTATTGAATACGGATGCTTTTCAGTATATGTTTTGGTTTGCTTTGTCAAAGGTCACCTGGAAATATGAGACTGGTTTCATTTCTAGATTCTGTATTCTGACCCATATGTCTATGTCTCTATTTTTAAACCACTACCATGCTGTTTTGATCACTACATACTTGTAGTCTGAAGTATATATTGCCTCCAGACTTGTTCTTATTTTGTAGAATTGCATTGGCTACTTGGGTTTTTTTCTGATTACATACTAAGTGCAAATCTTATTTTTTTTTTTAATATCTGCAATTATGACATTTGTATTTTTATAGGAATTGCATTTAATCTGTAGATCATTTTGGATAGTTTAGGCATTTTAGCAATGTTGATTCTTCCAAGCCATAAGCATGATATGTTTTTCAATTTATTAACATCCTCTGCAATTTCTTTTCTCAGTGTTTCATAATTCTCTTTGTAGAGATCCTTCACATGCTTTGTTAAATATATCCCATGATTTTTCATTTTGTCTCATGTTACTCTGAAGGGAATTTTGTCCTTGATTTGATTCTCACCTTTACTGTTGTTGACATACCTGGAGGCCACTGATTTGTGTACACTGATTTTATATCCTAGGATGATGCTGTATTTCTTTGTAAATTTCAGGAGGGTTTTCTATATATAAGATTATATTCTCTGTGAATAGAAAACATTTTACTTCTTCATTTCCAATATGAATGACTTTTTTTTTTTTCCTACTTGTTTTGGTTAGAATTTTCAGTACTATAATAAATAGAAGTGGTGAGAGTGGGCATCCTTGCCTTCTTTTTTATCTTAGAGAAAAAGTTTTTATCTTGTAACATTCATTATGATGTTATCTGTAGGTATTTCATAAGTGGTGCTCATTATGCTCATTTTTGTCCTAGTTTACTGAGTATTTTTTCATGAAAGAGTGCTTAATCTTGTCAAACAATGTTTCTGCATCAACTGAGATGACCATGTCATTTTTGTCTTTTCACATGCCCAAATCCACAAAAAATATTTAACAAGGTATATCAAGAGAAATGTGGCCCAATCAAAGGAACAAAATAAAAATCTACCCTAGAGTAACAAAAATCTATAAGCTGCTTGACAAAAAAAAAAAAAAATTTTAAGTTGTCACCAAATGCTGAATAAACTAAAAGAGAACAAAGATAGAAAACTAAAGAAAATTTGAAAAAATGAGGCATGAACAAAATAAGTTATTAAAAAGATATGGAAACTATTTTTTAAAAATCCCAGAAATATGGAGTGAGAATTCAATAACTAAACTGAAAAATGTATTAGGGTGGTTAAACAGAAGACTTGATCAAAGAGAAGAAGGAATCACTGAACTTGAAGACAGATCATTAAAATCATTTCATCAGAAGAGCAAAAATTAAAGAAAAAAATGAAGAAAAGCAAAGAGAGCCTAAGGGACTTACTGGACACTATCAGATAGATCAATGTAAACATTCTGGGAATCTCATACAGAAAAATAGAGAGGCTCAGTGCCTATGGCTCAAGCAGCTAAGGTGCCAGCCACATACACTTAGCTGGCGAGTTTGAATCCAGCCTTGGCCCGCCAAACAACAATGATGATTGCAATCAACAAATTGCTGGGTGTTGTGGCAGGCAACTGTAGTCCCAGCTACTTGGAAGGTGGAGGCAGGAGAATCACTAAAGCCCAGGAGTTGGAGGTTGCTGTGAGCTGTGATGCCATGGCACTCTAACCAGGGTGACAGCTTGAGGCTTTGTCTTAAAAAAAAAAAATTAATTAAAAAATGGATATAAGATAAAGGGCCAGAGACTCTAAAGAAACTTCCTAAATCTGAGGGAGAAAAGAAGGACATACAAATTCAAGAACCTAAAAGAGCTCCAACTATAATAAACCCAAAGAGAATCATACCAAAACATATTTTAATCAAACTATCTGAAGTCAGGGACTTTCAAGAGAGAATAAGGAAAGCACAAAATAAAATTTATTTGCATATCAAACTAAGCTTTCACAAAATAAGTGATAAATTTCTCAGCAGGAATTTTGCAGGTCAGAAGGGAGTAGGATGTCAATCAAGAATACTGTGTCTAGCAAACCTAGAGTTTCCCAGATACACAAAAGCTGTGGGAGTTCATTATCACTAGACATGCTCTTCAAAGAATTGTTGAGCTACAAAAGGATAGTAGACCACAAAACAAAGCTGAAAGATGACACAAAGTTTCTCAACAAAGGTAAATGTATGAACAGATATGGTAATCTGTACTATTGTAATTTTGTCACATAGATTTTAAATGACAAAACCATACAACAAAGAGGTATAATTTTATGTCAATGTGTACCTAGTATATAAAGATGTAACTTGTGACATCAATAACAATGTGTTGGGGAAGTAGAGCTACAAGTGTGTCTGTATATGATTGAAGTTGTTAATCAGTTTAAAATATAATGCTATAACTTTAGGATTCTTTAAGTACTTGCAATAGTAAGCAAAAAGAAAACATCTATAGAACATAGAAAAAAGTAAATGAGAAAAGAATAAAAGTAGCTAATTATCAAAACATTAATGAAACACAAATGCAGTTAGTAAGAGAAGAAACAAGGGACACAAAAAGACAAACAACAGAACCCCACAATTAACAAAATGGCAAAGTAATTATCTCCCTGGCTACAATGTACATAGGCTAAAAACAAAAGGATGGAAAACTATATTCTATGCAAATGTCATAGTAACCAAAAGAAAGCAATGGTAACTATAGTGAGATCAGACAAAATAGACTTTCAATTAAAAACTGTTATAAGAGACAAAGAAGGATATCATATAATGAAAAAGGTTCAAGTCACCAATAACCATTGTAAATATTTATGCAAAAAACCTAGGAGCATTTAAATTTATAAGACAAGCTTTAAAAGAATTGAAAGGAGAAATAGATAATATTACAATGATAGGAGGAGACTTCATAACAAGCAAAATAATCTATAATATGTTCCATGCTATGTAGGGACAAATGAAGCCTTTTCTTTCTTTGATATTTCCAGCTAGCTTATGAATTTTAGCTTATAGGCTGTTGCAAGCATCAGTTTAAAGGGAATATCTTAACTTAACTTAGTTAAATAGGTATTTTTTGATGTGGCCATTATGGATTCCTAGCAGTCACAGTGATGCCTTAGAACTTGAAGTTAAACTTCAGGGAAGTAAAGCACTTTTTTAATCCCCTGATTATATCATCAGATTTGTATTTATCCTATTGACCTTTCTGAGATATTTCCACAGTTTTCCTTACTACATGATTGTTTCTTCAAGTGTGATCCATGTACCAACTGCAATACCTGGGGTTATTTTTAGCAGATTCCCATTCAATCTACCTGTATTTGGGGGTAGGATAGGATTTATGTTGCAGCAATCTGCATTCCAACTAATTTTGTGTAAAAGCTTGAGATCCTTATATGCACTAAAACTTATATATGAAACCTTGAGACTGGCTCATAAATACATATGATTATTCTGTTTAAATGACCCAGGACCCAGGTTTTATAATTCTGGCACATTGTGTATATCCTAACAATTTAGATAAGGTATGTGGAAGAACCAAATATTCTACCACCAATAAATGTCCTAGGCTCCTACCTATCAAATAGTTGAAGAACATTTCAATTTAATCACTAAACATTGGATTGTGAAACTTTTAACAAATGCATCCATCTCACTTCATGATTATCAGTGCTATTAAGGGGATAAGTGTATGTGCCTATGACATATATATTAAAATGTAAATATTCTTCAATGAATAAGCACTTCCTTGGGTTTGAACCTAACTCATATTTTGGGTTCAAAATCAGGAGATTAGCCTGATGCTGTGGCTCATGCCTGTAATCCTAGTACTTTGAGAGGCCAACATGGGAGAATTGCTTGAGCCCAGAAATCTGAGACCAACCTAAAGAAAACCAAGACCTCCCACCTCTACAAAAGAAGAAAAATGAATAGTTGGCCAGGCATGGTAGTACATGCATGTAGTCTCAGCTACTCAGGGGGCTGAAGCAGGATTGCTCGAACCCATGAGTTGTAGTAAACTATGATGATGCCACTGAACTCTATCCTCAGCAACAGAACAAGACCCTGTCTCAAAAAAAAAAAAAAAAAAGAGAGAGAGAGACCAAGAGAGAACATAAGCGATTGGTTCCACTATCAAGTAATCTTGAGCACCTGGTACAATTCTACTCTATTCATAGAATATAACTTTTTGGAAATTTCTGATTTTGTGCTTTTTTCATCTGTAATGTGAGGGTGTCAAATTCATTGGCATCTGAGGTCCTGCTCTAAGATTCTATGTCTGAAAATCTTCAAAAGAGATAGGAAATGCCAAGGCCTCTATTTCTTATAATTCCACCAGATTTCAAACTCTTCTACTTATGTAGAGACTTTATTATGATATATCTGTGAAAGCCTATAGAACTCAGCTAAGAGTGGGTGATGTATCCCTAGTTCATTGGGGGTTTTTTGTTGTTGTTACAGAATGCAGTGGCCTTTCCACATTTATATTCCTATTTCTCATATTTTACAACTTGCTTTATGACACAGGTATTTCAGGAAGGTTTAAGGTTTTTGAACAGCATCATGGATTTTTTTGCATTAATTTTTACTTCCTCAACATTGTATTAAGTAGTATTTATCTCAATTACTGAGAATTGTCAGAGGGCACCCTTAAATCTGATCCCTGAGTATCTCATTTGCATCATCCTTATCCTGGCCCTAAGACAAGAGCTCAAAAAGGGTGGTCAGTGAAACAAGAACAAATAAGCTCTTCTTGAATTTTGTCAAAAAATAGACCAAATAATTTTTAAAAGTAGGGTATTGCTTATCTGAGTGTGATGGACACACAGCAAATGAATCATCTCAGTAATGTGAGGAGAAACCATAGAACTAGAAGGGAGGGTGGGTGGGGACAAAAGAGATACAACAAAGCATTTCAAGAAGGAAACTTCCTTTTGCTGATTTAACCTCAAAGAATTGGGGGGTTGTTCCCACACATGAGTTTCATGCCACGTTCTCCTCTCTGAAATGGACAGACAAGTGGTATATGCTGATTTGAAAGTATCCAGAGATTCTGGCCTTAAAAGTTCATCACCCTCTTCTCTTCCTCAGGGTAAGTGGCTTTAATTTTCCTTTTGGTATTTGTTTATCTTCCAGAGTTAGATTTTCATCTTGCATTTGACTTTAAAGCATTGCTTTAAAGATACGCTGCAATTGTATAATAATGTTCAATAGATATAACATAACTTGTCCATGGATAATTGCAATTTTAGAGAAAAATTTTAAACCTCATAAATTTATTATTTATCAAGATAGCATGGAAAGTGAATATCACTTCTTTTACTGAATCTTGATTAAAAGATTCTAAGTAAATATTTTACATATATGAGCAAAAGGAATATATTTAGAGACACATTGGGAACTTGCTGTATTAGTAACCTACCTTATTCCAAATTCCTTTACAAAATATCAACACCACGATTACATTCTAGTCTATATGCATCCATAACATTTTCATTCAGAATGCAAAATGTAGGCTTAAGGATTAACATCCTTCACTCTCCAAAGGAAGTGGAGAATTTTCTTGAAGAAAACCGTATTCAAAATCAAAGACCTGAATATAATTACAGCCTGATAGTTTCTAATTGGAAAGTATCACACTTTAAAGGAGATGTAAACAACTATTATGTACTCATAATAATTAAAAATTAAGCCCTTTTTTAAAAAAGATGGAGATAAGCCACAAAAAACTGGACCATATCAATAATAAACCTATTTAACATTTGTTGAAAATGGCACTTTTCTGTGTGCCAGAGGAGTTAGTATTCAGAGTGAAAGGGATAGGGAGTACCAATGTGAGCTAACGCATGTATATGATGGATAGCACAGCATGGAAAAAATAAGAGACCAGAGAAAGGGGCAGAAAATACATATAAAATTAACAACATACAGGTAGTAGTACCTTCATAAAATCTAACTGAATTTACTGGTACCAATAGTGTTACAATTGTTTTCCAAACAAATATATATTCCATATTGTGCTGATTATGTAAATTGTACCTTTTAGGGAAGTTTGTTACACATTAAAAATTTTCAAAGATTTAGATCAGGAAGAAAGTTTTAGGGTCTTCAAAAAATTTTCACTGTACTCTTACTATAAAGTTGGAGGAAACTGGAGTATTTGGTTGAGCCAGTTATTTTTTCTTTAATGAGAAAAGGCAATTCTTTCTTTTCCCCTATTCAGATCTAGCAAAAGCGTGTGGAGGGTGGGTGTTGAAAGGAGGTGTCAAAGAACGAGTACAGAGAAAGTTACTTTCCCCAACACTACTATCCACAATTTCAAATCAATGGATCCTGAAACTGTGTAACCATGAGCCTACGGAATATCGTCTTAAAAGTAAATTTAAAAGAACAAATAATAGAATAAAGCCAGAAGAAAATATGTAACTACAGAACAATGACCTGGTATTACAATGACTATGGAACCACCATTGGACAGGTTAGCTAAGATGTGGTAACTGCATTGCACTGTGATTATATCTAAGGCAGCAGCAAAACCAGAAAGAGAGAAATGAGTGATAACCTATTTTATTTATGTCCAAATGGTCAAGGATTTGGTCTGCTAGAAATGTATATAAAGTATTAGAAATTGCTTTTAGATAATTCATTTAAAAATAAGCACTTCCTATGTGCCAGGCATGCTGAAAAGGTACCAGTGAATAAAATAGAGAAAATGTTTTTGCTTCATAGAGTTTATATACCATGGTGGCATACAATCAATTAAGTAAACAAAAACTAAGTGTTTATAAAAGATTAGATGGTGTTGGTGCTATCAAGAAAAAAATTTTAATGGAATTGGACTTTAGCTGTTGTGAAGAGAGGAGTTGGTACCATACATCAAATAGAACAATCGTCGAAGGTCTCTCTGAGAAGACATGTGAGTCAAGACCTGAAAGAAGTGAGGGACAAAGACATGCTCTCTGGCAGAAGAACCTTCCAGGAAGTTAGACCAGCAAGTACAAAACCTTGAGATAAGCACAGGCCTATTGCAGGAGGAGGATGCCTGGAGAGCATACCACATGGAAACCAGATGGAGATGAAAGCAGAGCAGTAACAGGGAGCCACATGGAGCAGGAATTTGTACACCACTTCATAGACTGATTGCTTGATGCAAAGCCACTGAAAGGTGAAATGAGATTACCTAATATACCATTTACACAAAGAATAGCTCTAAGTAGGTATTTCTAAGTAACATTCACTGGCTCTCTTCAGTGATATATTAGTAACTCCACTGATTCTAATATGCAATGAAGAGGAAAACAGTACAGGAAAGCATTCCTCCCAGGTGCCCAACAATGTACTACTCGATTCCTTAAATTTTAGCATGAATGAGGGACAATTTTTAAAAGTCACCAAATTGGCTTTTATTCATAGTTTAAGAGGATTATAAAACTACTATTTATTGGGCAGTTACCATGTGCCAGACATTATGTCTAACAGTTAGAAGAATTGTATTCAGGTGGTGCCTGTGGTTCAAAGGAGTAGGGCACCGGCCCCATATGCTGGAAGTGGTGAGTTCAAACCCAGCCCTGGTCAAAAAAAAGAATTGTAATCTTCTTAGAATTCTCTCCAAACCTTATGGAGTATATATTATTCCACATTTTACAGATGAGGAAATCTGTGGTTTGTGAAGGTTGAACATATTGTCTAAAACATGTTCAAACTCAGATGTACTCAATTTGAAAGACTGCTCTTAATGCTAGACTTTAGTAATAAAAATTTAGTAAATTGGGAGCCAAGATGGCGGACTGCAGCCAGCTTCCCACAGAGGCTCCCATCCAGAAGGAGACTTAAAGGACAGAAGTCTGGCAAGTAAGCTGATGGTTTGGAGCTGAGCCAAGAGAGGATTGAAGAACCAACAACTTTACTGAGGTGAGCTGTGACCCCAGAAATACAATCAAAAGGTACAAAACCCACCACTAGCAGTGGCGGCGGAGCCCTCCGCTCATAAAGCTGTGCGACGCGGTTGACGCCAGAGGAGCCCACGGCTCCTGGCAGGACCATAAGTGCTTGCTAGAGCCACACGCACCCACAGGGGCAGTGCAGGAGTTCCCCACTCCAGGCAGGCTCAGAACTGCTTGCTAGAGCCAGGTGCATCCCTTGGGGAAGCAGCAGAGGAGTCCCCAACTAGGGGCAGGCCCAGAACTGCTTGCTAGAGCCGCATGTGTCCCACGGGTGGTGGCGGAGGAGTCCTCATCTCTGGGTGGGCCCAGATCTGCTTACTATAGCCACAGGTGCCCCGCCGGGGGTGGGAGGGCGCTGGCAGAGAAGTCCCCCACTTTGGGCGGCCCAGAACTGCTTTCTAGAGCCTCGCATCCTCCGCAGGGGCTGGCAGAGGAGGCCGCTGCTGCAGGTGGGCCCAGAACTGCTTGCTAGAGCCACACAGCCCTGCAGGCCCCAGCAAATGTGTCCCCTGCTCAGGGCAAGCCCAGATCTGCTTGCTAGAGCTGTGCGTGTCCTGTGGGCAGCTGTGGAGGAGCCCTCCATTTCAGATGGGCCTAGAGCTGCTTGCTAAAGCCACGTATGCCCCTCAGGCAGCAGTGGAGGAATCCCTGCTCCAGGTGGGCCCAGAACTGTTTGCTAGAGCCACGTGCACCCCGCAGGGGCCAGAAGAGGAGTCCCCCACTCTGGTCAGGCTCAGCAAGCTGTAAATCAAGGAAGAGCATTTAAGAACACAAATACAGGTACAAAGCAAGCCCCAGAACTATTTTCTAGAGCTGCACGCCTACCATGGGCCGGGGGTGGTGGGTGGCCGCAGAGGAGCTCCCAGCTCCAGGCAGTCACAGAACTGCTTGCTAGAGCCACGCATATCCCTCGGGCGGAAGTAGAGATCCCTGCTCCACACTCCAGGCTCCCACTCCAGGTGGGCCCAGAACTGTTTGCTAGAGCCACGTGAATCCCGTGGGCAGTTGGAGAGGAGTTCCCTTCACCGGGCTCCTGCGCCGGGAGGGACCAGAGCAGTTAGCTAGTGCTGCACATATCCAGGGGGTAGAAGCAGAGGAATCCTACGCTCCCCATTCCCCTGCCCCACGGTTGCCCCAGCGGGACAAACTAGGACTGATCTGGTCATGCGCATGCCCTGCACCACTGCTGCTGTTCCCCCATCCCCTGGTTGCTCCTGCAGAGCTGAACTAAGAGTGATCTAGCCCCAGCAGTTCCCCTGTCCCCCAGTTACCCTGGTGGGCCAAACTAGGACTGACCTGGCTGTGCACATTCCCACACAGCCGCTGCTATTCCCCTGCCCCCTGGTTGCCCAGTGGGGCTGATCAAGGACTAATTCAGCTGCTGCCATTCCCCTTCTGCCCAGTTGCCCTGGTGGGGCCAAACTGGGACTGATTTGCTGCTGGCATTCCCCTGCCCCGTGGTGGCCCTGGTGGGGCTGAAATAGAACTGATCCAGTCACTGCCGTTCTCATGCCTCCCTGGCTGCACTGGCGGGGATGAATGAGGTTTGATCCAGCCACTGCTGTTCCCCTGCTCTGCCCCCTGCATTGCCCCAGCAGGGCTGAGTAGGACTGATTCAGACACTTTTGCAGCCGCTGTCGTTCACCTGCTCCTTGGTAATCCCGGTGGGGACAAACTAGGACTGATCCAGCTGCACAAGTGCCCCATACCACCACTGCAGTCCCCCTGCCCCCCAGTCACCCCGGTGGAAAAAACCTAGGACTGATCTGTCTGCTGCTAGTCTCCTGCCCCCCTGGGCGCCCAGCAAGCCAAACGAGGTCTGATCTGGCTACACGCTCCGACGCAGCCGCTGCCATTCCACTGTGCCCTCATCGCACCAGCACCCAAGAACTGGAAGAAGATGACAGACACACCCTGTCTCTCTGGGAAACCAGAAGAAGCCACTGACTGAATGGTTCTGATATGGTTTCCAAACAGGATCAACTCAGCATGGGGCAGAATCAGCAGAAAAAGTCTGGCAACTTGAATAACCAGAGTAGATCAACTCCCCTAAGGAAAAATGGGGCAGATGCAATTGAAAACCCCATCCATAAAGAAATGGGTGAGGTGTCAGAAATCAAGTTCAGAATTTGGATAGTAAATAAGATTAACAGAATGGAAGAAAGGAGGGAATTAGAATTTCAAGAAATTATTCAAAAGATATCTGAAGAAATTACTCAAAAGATGTCTCAAGAATTCAAAGATTTCAAAGATAAAATCATCAAAGATTTTGAAACACTGAGACAAGAGGCAGCAGCCCTCAAGGATCTGAAAGACATGGTGGAATCCCTCCATAACAGAGTGGAACAGGCAGAAGAAAGGATCTCTGACTTTGAAGACAAAGCTTTTGAATAAGCCGAGAGCAAAAACAGATCTCTCAGAGAGCTCTCGGATAATTTGAAGAAAACTAATATTTGCCTTACGGGAATCACTGAAGGCGATGAAGGTGCTTCACAAAACACAGAGGCTCTTCTTCATGGAATTATGAAAGAGAACTTTCCAGACATGCCAAGAGATTCTGAAATTCAGATAGCAGATAGTTTCAGAACCCCAGCACGACTCAACCCAAACATGACATCCTCCAGGCACATCATAATTAACTTCACTAAAGTTAAGATGAAAGAAAAAATTCTGAAAGCAGTTAGACGTAAGAAAACCATAACTACAAGGGAAAGAGTATTAGGATGCCTGCAGATCTCTCGGCTGAAATTTTTCAGGCTAGAAGAGGATGGTCATCAACTTTTAATCTCCTAAAACAAAATAACTTTCAACCCAGGATCCAGTATCTGGCTAAACGGAATTTCATCTATGATGAAGAAATTAAATACTTTAAGGACATCCACATGTGGAAGAAATTTGCCATAACTAACCAGCTCTGCAGGATATTGTCAAAACTATCCTCCATAATGACCAGTGCAATCCTCCACAACAAAAGTAAACCCACTCAGAAACTTTTGATCAAATTCTAACTTCCACAATGGCAAAAGCATTAAAAATGTCTACTGGACTTTCGAGCAACTCGATGCCCAAATTTTTACCAGGCTTATCAATAATTTCTATCAACGTGAATGGCTTAAATTGTCCTCTAAAGAGGCCCAGATTGGCTGATTGGATACAGAAACTCAGACCGGACATCTGCTGTATTCAAGAATCACATCTTACTTTAAAAGATAAATATAGATTCAGGGTGAAGGGGATGGTCATCTATATTCCAGGCAAATGGAAACCAGAAAAAAGCAAGTGTTGCAATTTTATTCACAGATACAATAGGTTTTAACCAACAAAAGTAACCAAGGATAAAGATGGCCACTTTATATTTGTTAAGGGCAATACTCAATATGATGAGATCTCAATTATCAATATCTATGCACTCAACCAGAATGCACCTCAATTTATAA
>CAUYQV010045170.1:0-11888 GCA_963574575.1 Galagoides demidoff
TTTCACAGTCCTACCTTTGTGCCTGAAAATTCTCTCCGGGCAGTAAGTGGAAGCAATCTCAAGGTCTGTAGGAGCCTGAGCACTATGCTTATAGGAACCATCACTGGTTCTTGAGGGAGGCTCTGGGAATGGGACAATCTCCTGGCCGGCATGGAGATGTTTTGCAGCTGGGAACAAGCCTTAAGCAACTTAGTGCTCTAACAAGATAAGATCCATTGTTAGCAAGCAGGTGTTGGACTTAGAACGTTTGTGCTGCATAGGGGTGGGAGTTGAGCCTGTAGCGATCCTTAAGCACGTGGCCCTTGTATGAGCACTCCCTACACCTGTTGTATATTGTTTCAATAAAATGCCACAGCAGAGGTTACTCGGGGCTCTCCTGCACCTCTGAGGAGCCTCATCTCTTGCAAGCTTATACTTCAGATCTGTGTACCGGCTGTTTTTTGCGTGTGATGCCGGTGTGACATGGCAGCACCAACAAAAGTCATCTTGTTTCTTCTTTCTCAGGAATCATTGCTCATTGGTTCAATGTTTGAACTATTGTTTCACATATATATTTTTAAGTTCTTTAAGATGGGAGGGTAAATTTAGTGTTCGTTGTTCCATCTTGGCTGGAATCAGATGCTCCTCATTTATTTCTGGTGACTATAATTTCTTCCATTTCAGCTAGGTCTTTGATCCATCTAGAGCAGTGTTTCCAATCTTTTAAATCTCACAATACTTGAATCTATAGCTAAACTTCCATGGCACATTTAGATTATGTTGATCAAAAAAAAAAGAGTAAAAAAAGAATATACTTCCTGTGCTTTGAACTTCTCAAAAATGTTTAATTAATGATCTTTAAAATTTTTGCACACACCTAAGATCCTCTCATGGCACACCAGTGAGTTGTGGTGCACTGGCTGAACATCACTGGTCTAGCGTATACCCCTATTCTGGCCACTGTTTAAGATCTAATGTTGTTTTCTCTACATAATGAGCGAGTTTCCCCCAAACTATCTACAACACAATCAGTCTGTCTCCATTGATACCATCTTCATCAAGCACCCATGTCTTAATTTTCAAGGGAGCCTGAAGGTCCCCCTGGGCTCCCTCTGCTGTCTTCCGGCCTCTCCCCAGCACCTGCCAGGCTGGGTTGGGGGCAGGTCAAATCTGTCTCTTTTCTTTCACTTACCCATTAGGAATCTTTATTCTTCCATACAAATGAATAAGATGGTTAAAACTTTCAAAAACTGGACCTGAAAATTCTGATGTCATTGCTCAAAATTCACAGACAATTTGGGGGAAAATCGACACCATTAGGTGTTAATTCACCTCATCCCTGATATAGTTTTACAGTTTTGTTTTCAGTTTTCTTATACGTCTTTTCATAGCATTTTTTAAAGAGGTCTCATGTATGAGGGAATTCTTTGATAGTGTACAGTTTTGATACTGTTGTGAATGGCATGTTATTTTCTACCGTATTTATTTTCTAGTTGCATTTTACCCTCGCAGGAAAGTGCTAGTGAGTTTTTGCAATTTGATCTGGTGTCTAGTAATCTTTACAAAGTCTCTCGTTATTTCTAAATAATCAGTTATGTTGTTTTTTCTTTCTAAGTACAGCATTAAAGAGAAATTATTCCCCAGACTTTCAGTTAAAATGGCAAGGTAAATTTTATTCAGATGATCATAGGAGGGAGAGAGTTCAGTATACAGCTGAGCTCAACTTTGATCCATGCAGAGGAGACGAGCATTTTAGAGAAAGAATAAGGGAGGAGGGACGGGGAGTAAGTCGAAGCTCCAGCAAAGGCAGGGAAGTGGAAAATCCTCAGGAGGGCAGGGCTGTCAGTGCGATGCTGCCTGCATGCCCACGGGGGCTGGTCCAGGCTCAGCTCCCGCCCCTCCCCCACAGAGCTGGGAGGCAGAGGCTCAGATTTGTCAAAGAAAATATTTCACAGCGTTGGCTTCCAGGTCTCGAGAAAGACATTCCCGGGTTGTAGAAGGTGCATCTCGAAGGAACTGAGACAGGATTTATAATCGCAAGTTTCCACAGCAAATGCTCTAAGAAAAGGGAGGTCAGGCCCAGCTGAATAGACAGTAAATTCTTTTGGCGTGCCCTGTTTCTCAGACAGGGAGTTCAGGAGGCCGGGCCCTCACCCTGGCACACAGCTTGGAGCTACAGTTTGTTCAAGGGTCTCAGTGTGGGGGTAGACAAAGGCAAGTCTTTTTTTTTTTTTTTTATCTTTGGCTGCATTATTAATTTACTTTGCATTTGAAGGGGGTAGGCAGGGACGTTGTTAAAGGCTAAGGAGAATTTTTAAAATGGTAATTTTTTTTTAAAGAGCAGTAAGGAAAAAGAATATATCATAATTACTTCCAGAAGTGGTGTTTCTACCCATATATGATTGTCCACAATTGTCCTATATTCACAAAGTAATAAATATTTCACAGGCTCCAGTGACATCACTTGTTTGAGGAAGGAGGCCAGAGGCGACATCCTCTCCCTGGGCTGTGTGGATCCCTCCTGGGGAATGAATGTTTTGTATACAAAAGCAGAACTGGTAAAATAATGGAAGACTAACATGGGAATAAGAGGAGACAATTCAATGTGTGCAATTCTTTTTTTTTTTTTTTTGACCCAGACCTCGCATATAGGGCCTGCGTCCTACTCCTTGAGCCACAGGCACCACCCTTCAATGAGTGCAGTTCTTACAGGCCAAGGCTGTGGCCTAGTAGAGCTTGACTAGAGTTTGGCCAGAAAGAAAGTCTCAGTCAAGAGGATTATATCATCTGCAAACGGAGCAGTTGGGTCCTCCCCTCCGAGTCTCACACCACACACCACTTATTTTTTATATTGTCTTACATGTCAATACCTTCTTATTTTCTTTTCTTTTCTTTTTCTTTTTTCTTTTTTTTTGTTTTGAGACAGAGTTGTACTATTTCACCTTCAGTAGAGTGCTGTGGCATCACAACTCACAGCAACCTCAAACTCTTGGGCTTAAGCAATTCTCTTGCCTCAGCCTCCCAAGTAGCTGGGAGTACAGGTGCCCGCCATACCACCTGGGTATTTTTTGGTTGTAGTTGTCATAGTTGTTTAGCAGACCTGGGACAGGTTCGAACCCGCCAGCCCTGGTGCATGTGGTCGGCACCCTGACCACTGAGCATGGGCGCTGAGCCACCACCCCTATTTCTTTAAACAAAAGCAGACACCCTTGTTCTGATCTAGGTTGAAAAGCCAATGTGTCTCCAGTTTTTCCATTCAGTAAGATGTTTGCTGTTGCTGTGGAGTTCTCTACATATTTTTAGTTTGCTGAAAGATTAAATTACAAATACACTGTAATTGTTGGACTTTATAAAAGTATTTTCTATCTTTATTAAGTTAATCCCAAGGCTTTCTCCACTTAACTAATAATGTGGTAAATTATATTCTTTGATTTTTAAGATGTGGAACCATCCTTACGAAGCTCAGGTAAACTCGCTTGGTCAAGACCTCAGTTTAGGTTAACTAATCCTTTATTGGGATTTTTGCATGAGTATTCAGAAATGAAATGGGACTGTAAGTATCTTTTTTTGTACTACCTTATCCAATTTGGAATAAAAGTTACAGAGGTACTGTAAAATCAAGTTGGCAGCTTTCAATCTTCTGGGATAATCTATCCAAATAGAAACTATCTATTCCTGGAAAGATTTGTTATTTATCAAATTGAACCTACGGATGATTTTCATGAGGGTATGGCCTTTAATTTCCATTTCAAGGCTTTAAACTTCTGTTCACGTTTTCTGTTTTTTTGTTGTGCCTATTCTCACATTCTGTATTTTTTGCAGAAATCTATGTTGATTTTCCAGCTTTTGAAATTTGTTATAAAACTGTTACTCATGTTTCTTTAAAAGCAATTCTTTAGTTTTCTATACAATTATTTTATATATTGTTGATTTACATTTTCTGTCTTTGATTCTCAATTCACCTTGCAGAAGTTTATCTAATTTTTTTCTATAAAATCAACTTTTTGTGTTATTATTCTTCCCTGATTTTATTCTCTATTTCATTGATTTCTGGAATCATCTTTATTACTCTGCTCCTTTTTGATTTGTGTTTGATCTGTTGTTCTTTTTAAAAATCTTCTGAATAGAATACATAGGCTCTTGCCCATAGATCAGTGGGTAGGGCACTGGCCACAGATACCGAGGCCGGCAGGTTCAAACCTGGCCCCGGGCCTCCTAAACAACAATACCTGCAACAAAAAAATAACCAGGCATTGTGGTGGGTGCCTGTAGTCCCAGCTACTTGGAAGGCTGAGGCAAGAGAATTGCTTAAGTCCAAGAGTTTGAGGTTGCTGTGAGCTGTGACGCCAGTGTACTCTACCAAGGGTGAGATAGTGAGACTCCATCTCAAAAAGAAAAAAAAATAGAATATACAAGTTGTTTGCAATCTTTTCTGTTTCCTCGTAAATAAATTGTACATTTTTCCTAAGTGCTGATTTCTCTGATTTTTTAAAATGTTGACTCACAGCATTTCTATTAATATTCAGTTCTAAGTATTTCATCCCTTTAAGAATGTTCACTCTTAAATTCAATCTTAATTTAGGAATATATTGTTTTGTTTTTATTTCTTAATTCAAAGTTTATTCCATTATGCAATTTACTCTGGCTTTTTTTATCTAAAACACTGTCAATGTTTTTGTGGATATTTTATGGGTGCTTGAAAATCACATGCCTTGCCTAGTGTAGGGAGAGATTTCAAGCTTCCTCGTGTAGTTCAGCCACTAATGAAATTTGACACATGCGTTTTATTGTTCCCAAATCTGTTTCTGTTTGTCGTATTTAAGAATTTTACACATAAGGTAACTGAGTGAAATATGACTGGCAATGTAGTGCTTTGATGAAAGCGCAGATAAATCCTTTAGAAAGACAAGCAGAGACCTACATTCCCTTCCTATTCCCTATCTTGGGGCAGGGGCAGGTGGGAGGGGGACGCTCCCCTCCCCCCACCAGGACTTCCTTCTGCTTCAATACCTGGTCGGGGGAGAGTGAGATGGACTGACCTGGGCACCAAGGTGCTGGGGCAGCTCACAGGCCAGACCCCTGTGTTTCCAAAGCTGGACACACTGTTGGATCTTTTGGTATCAGCAGGTGTGAAAACCTTTCCGTCCCCCCAGGCACAGGGGCCCAGGAGGGGGGATACGGGAGAAAGGCCTCCAAGTGCGGGAGGAGGAACAGAAAGAACAACTTCTGCGACCCTGGAAACTTTGCTCTGGGGACCCACAAACACATCCATCTGTGCATCAAGTACAACCCAGCCTTCATATCTACGGCCCCTCCTTCTATGTGGTACGGGGAAGTCTTCAGCGTCACAAAGAGGCTCAGCAGGGCCAAGCACAGAATAAGCCACGAGCAGGTGTGAGCGGTTCCTGCCAAAGGGCGATGGGACTGTCCTTCCTGGCAAATACGTGCCCATTTCTACCCAAAGGTTTTCAGTGAAAAAAGAAAATTAAAGAAAGAAAAAAATGATTGTCTTAAAAACGAATGGAATTCAGTGGTGAGGTGTTAGTGAGATCATTGAAAAGGCTGGGAAAAAGGGTAAAATCTAAAGAGATTCTGCATGTAGGTTTTTTTTAATTAAATCATAAAGAAGTAGATCATGTATGCATTAATGCATTTATGGGGTACAATGTCCTGATTCCATATACAATTTGGAATGCTTACATCATACTGGTTAATATATCCCTCACCTCATTTACTTAATTTTTGTATTAAGACATTTATACTCTATACTTAATAGATCTGACATGTACCCTTGTAATATGCACCATAGGTGTGATCCCACCACTCACCCTCCCTCCATCTGACCTTTCCCCTCTCCTCTCATCCCCCTCCTTCATCCTGGGCCATAGTTGTGATCTATTCTTCATATGAAAGTGTGAGTGATTGTAAATTGGTTTCGTAATAGTACTGAGTACGTGGGATACTTTTCCCTCCATTCTTGAGATACTTTACTAAGTAGGATAGGTCCCAGCTCCATCACTTAGGTATTCTATGTGTATCCTAAGGGCTTATTTGGCTTTGCAGAAAACCACATGATGCGTCATCAAGAACAACATTCTGGGTGTGGTGTATGCAAAGAAAATGACTCAGAGTTCCAGGCAGAGCTGAGGCACTGCATGAAAATATTGTCTATTTTAATTTATTCTAGGTCTTAAGTTAAAATGCAATATTCAACTATGTATGTTTTAATGTATTTTATATTTTCCTACTTTTAGTTTTTTATTAACCCACCAATTAATCATTAGATAAGGGGGCACCCACTACACGTGCCTGAATGTTAGTGTACCTGTAGAGAAGACCGGTGTTAAATATTCTAAGATGGTAACAACAGTTCAAGCTCTGCAGAAGGATTGTAGATAATTATTATATCTCCTTGCAGCTTTGTCTACTTCACAAACCTTTATGGAAAATTTGTATTATTCTTGTATCTAGAGGGGAATTTTTTTTTAAATAGAAGAAAATAAGAAATGCTAAAATTAAAAGTAGCAGAAGAGGACGTGACAGATGAAGGCAGCGAGACCCGGAGTTCTTTACAGCTCTTAGAGAATGCTTGTTAGATATTCACAAAAGCCTTAAGTACAGGCCAGAAGATCCAAAGTGAGTAATAGATGCAAAGTGAGGCTCTGAAGACTAGGGGGGCAGCTCCAGGTCCCTGTTTCAGTTATCAGTTACCCCATAGCAAGCCACCTCAAAACTCAGTGGCATGAAACATTTTTTGCTGTTTCTCATGGCTCTGTGGGTCGACTCGGCTCGGCTGGGAGGCTCTCACTCAGGGTCTGTCACAAAGGTGTGACAGGTGTCAGGTGCGGCCACCCGAAGGTCCAGTCGGCTGTCTTCCACGTCATGCATCCCTGGGGCTGCCGGTGAGGCTGGGTCCTGGACCCGAGGGCGTACGTGAGGCCCCTCTCTCAGCACACAGTTCAGGTACTTTGGGGAGACTCCCACAGGTGACCCTCCCAGGAGCCTCTGGCCGAGGTGGCTGTCCTCAAATGAATTCGAGGGAGCATTTCCGCCACACTCTGTTTGCCAAGCAGTCACTGAGGCCAGCCTGAATTACAGCTGAGGGCACTTAGACCCCTCCTCCTGGTGGGGGCATGACCACATCCCAGCTCGGAGGAGCATGTGGAGGGAGAGAGGCTGTCAAGGGCATCTTTGGAAGAGAAAGCCTGCCTTCGCCACACAGCTAGAGCTTACTGCAATGGGATGGTACTGGTGTTCTTTTTACTGGAAAACATCACCTCTCAGTGAGATTTACCGATGTGAGTGTCTGAAATGCTCTGGATCTGGTAATGATTAAAAACAGAATATCTGAGGGCAGTTACATTTTCAAATGTAGCATCAGACTAGTGCTTAAAACACGGTAAAGCCACTTGGGGTCCATCCCCTGCTTCAGATGAGCCTGCTACTTCACCAGGTGGGCTGCTGGTCTCAGTGGGACTGTTCTCTCCTAGTAGAAGGCAGTGTGCACCAGCTGCTCATTGGTTACTGGTAATAGAGATGTGTTCCTAGGTCCAACAATAAAATGCAGAAATGATTTCCTATATTAAAGTTCTGAATTGCTCAAGGCGGCCTCCTGACCCACAGGAAATCTAAAACAAACCGCTGAGTGATTTTTATATCCTCCTTTCCCCCAGAGCCCACAGAAATTATTTTCTTCCCTTCTATGTGTTTTTTTTTCTCCAGAACTTAATTTTCCATGGAAGTGTCCAGGGCACCCAGCTCATTGGAAGATTCTGGAAGGCATGGGGGGACAGGATGTGGCAGCACAAAATCCAAGGTCATCATGGGCACTAAGGAAGTCACAGGCCTGCGGCAATTGAGAGATCTGTGCTCTAAAGAGACCATGTCTACAGTAGAACCTCCGTGAGTTGACCACCCAGCAGACAGTAGCACACCAGTCAACACAGAGGTGGTTGACACCAGGACACAGGCCTGCTGTACTGACGCGCACGGGTGAGGCCTGTCCGGGCTGTGATAACTAGGTCAGCGTAAGGAGGGGGTCAGCGTAGGGGGTGGTCAGCTGTGGAGGTTCCACTGTATCAGTTTTTGTTCTTCCTGGGTCTTAACATGATTTAAGAACACGTTCAGTGAGCAAAACTGGAGTCTTCACAGGTTACACCAGCAGCACGTATCACCAGGTGTTTGTCTTACTCTTTAGGACTTGAGCTGATTTTCAGTGTTTGTTTTATTCATGCCTGGTTTTGGTGGTTGCTGGACCCTCCTTTTGCTAATTACTTTTATCAATTGTTATTAGAATTAGAATTTCATTGTGCCTTAAATTCAGGCCATGCTGAGAAACGGCTGGATTCTTCCTTTTCCCCACCAGGGTTTTGCCAGAGCTGCTATCACGGCGTCCTCAGCTGGCCTCTGTCCTTCTCTGAGACCAGTCTGTCCCCCTGCTCTTCATGAATCCCTGGAAAGGTCAGAGACATCTAGGAGTGAGCCAGAAGTGTCGGGGAGCAGCTCAGCCCTGCCTGCAGGAGACGGGGCTTCAGGGAGTGAAGGGGTTGAGCTGAGTAGGTTTCCTGTGGGGACCATGGGAGACTAAGCTCATGGCAGGGCAGTGGGAGTCAGAGGGGTTGTAGAGGGAGGGCAGGACTATTGCTGGGAACTGATGACACCAAAGCTCCTGGGCTTCCTGGGGTCCCCAGGTGCAGCTGCGCCTCCACTGTGCCAGCAGTGGTGGTGCTCAGAGGCAAGCCCGAGCTGAGGTTTGGGGGTTCCTCTCAGCAGCCTCCCTCATGCTAGTAGTGTCCCTAAGCTCTGCAACCTCTATGCCTTGTTTGCATCGATTGATTTTAGCCTGTCTATTCCTCAGTTCTTTTTTACCTTTTTATTTATTTGTGTGTTTGTTTATTTAGGTCTCTTTTCTCTCTTATACCACCTCCATTTCTGATCTCTCAAAGAACTGCCATCAGAGGCTTCTCTCTGCTGGCATTTTTTGGATGTGGTACCTGTCTATTGATCAAACATGATGGAGGCTCCTTTGAAAAGACAAGCATGTTTCTTGCGTAAATAGCTTAGTGCCTGGGCACAGACAATTTCTCTAGAAATGGATTTCAAATGGCTAAATTGATTAGTTCCTGTAAGCGGCTCAGCCCCGTGGTGGATAGTATTACTGGAGCCTCACTGCTTTGGGGGGTGACTTTGTCATGTGTGACCTGTGCTTCGCTGCTGGAATACAAATGAGGCCACCCTGACATTCAGGCATTGGCTCCTATGGCCCCCACCGGCACTTCTGAAATGCAGCCAAGCCTTTTCTGAGTATATCTCTGCTCAGATATTCCCAAATAAGCGGAGAGGTCTTTAGGCAGGTCCATGAATCAGCTCTGCTTCTGGCTGTCACACAGATGCCTGTTCCCCTCAGCAGTGGGGTAGGTCACCCCCTTTGTATCTAGATTGTGGGGGTCCTCAAGAGAAGGAGAACATGCAGTCAGGGGTGTCCCACAGAGAGTTCATGTGGGCCAGAAACGTCACCTCTGCTTTGAAGTACCTTTCAGTTCACACCGGGGAGCCTCATCTACCAGGCAGAAACAGTATCAGGGTTGCTGCGTCCAGACGGCAACCCTGGTCACCAGCCAGCTGGCCCAGAGACAGCTTTCAGGTGGAGTTTCAAAGTTCCAGTGCCCAGTGTTTAGAGCCCCCCTTCCTCTAGATGGATTTTGTCCCCAAGCCCCTGTGGGGACACCTCAATCCCCCAGGCATATTTAAGTAAAAGGAAGTGGGGACCCTATCCCCTTTTCTCCTGAGAGTAATCCTCCCCTTTGCAGCACCTAAGCCCCAAATTCAGACAGCCGAGGGAGATGAGATGCCTGACTCCACGAGGCAGGCAGCACATGGTCCTGTTTAAACACTTGGTATTTGAGGACACAGATGAGGCACTGGGGCTTCCCGAGCTCCTAAGCCCTGCAAGGAGGCCCACCCACCCATCAGAGGGCAGGAGACAGTGTTTTTCAACCTTTTTTTAATCTCACAGCACACTTGAACTTATAATTAAACTTCTGTGGCCCACTGAAATTTAATTGATCCAAAAAAAAAAAGAGTTTAAAAAAAGAGTATACCTACTGTGCTTTGAACTTCTTTTGAAAATAATTTAATTAATGATCTTTAAAAATCTTTACGGTGTACCTAAGATCCTCTCATAGAATACCAGTGTGCCGCCACACAGCAGCTGCGAATCACGGGCGTGAAGGGTCTAAGGCCCGAGATCGTGACCTGGGCTTCGGCGCCTCTGCAGCTGGAGAAATGGCATTCCTGGAGGGCCCGAGTGTCTGACCCCAGGGAAGCTTCTGCTTCTATGCCTCCTTCTCAAGGAGACCAAATTATTTTTATAATAATAATGAAATGAAATAACAATAATAATGACTAGAAAAGAAACATAACCAGTGAAAATGTTCTTTTATTGAATTTCATAGATATAATGATTCTGGTAAAAAAAAATGCATAAATAAATCTACAGTGCAGTATGAGAAAGGAAACAAGCTCACTTCTTTTTTTCCCAACAGTCAAAAAATCTGCACAATACTTTAAACCTTGATCATTTGGTTACAGTCTGAAATGAGATTTTATACAAATAATCGTCCAGTCACCAGTAAGATGGTATTGATGAAACTGGGTCATCGAGAGAAGGTACTAGCCTACAACAGGACACTGAGTAATTTTTGTAGCTAATGCAGTAGTTTAGGAAACTACTGAATCATACCATTTTTGTAGACTTTCTTTTCTTTCTTTTTTTTTTTTTTTTTGCAGTTTTGGGCCAGGTCTGGGTTTGAACCCGCCACCTCCGGCACATGGGACCGGCGCCCTACTCCTTTGAGCCACAGGTGCCTCCAGATTTTATTTTCTTGCTTTAACATTTAGCCATGACTACAGAATACATTACATTTTCTAGATATTGTTCAAATTCAGACAATGTTTGATGTATGAGTTAAAATGAGCATTTCCTCCATAAAAACATTCCAGCTCCAGGGTGGCCCTGTCTCTCAGCTCCAAACACTGAGCAAAAATGAAAACTCGTGAGAGGTGAAGGCTGCAGCCATGGACTGTCAATCTCAGGTCAAAGGGGTGACAGGTGGCAATACCGCACGGCAACCCAGCAGCCTTGTGAAGTCCCATCCGCGCAGCTGGGAGTTCTCCCATTAAGCCCCCTGCAGAGGGCAGAGTTTAGTGAAGTGTGAGTAATAATAACTGTGCTAATTTGAAGTTTCAATATATATTATTAAAACAATGACTGAACAATTGTTTTCCACGGGGAGAAAAAGAAGAGTCTCAGCCATGCAGGAGTATTTTTCCCACCGCCATGGTTAGCATGGCTAGCACATGGAGATGATCAGAAACGGTCCGATTTTATGATTCTTTTTCAACTTATTTCAGGCAATGCCAAGTGCCCTTACTGTCAGCACCCAGCACACCCTCCCTCTGCCTCCTGCTTCGTAGAGACAAACAAACAAGCAAATGGACAACATGACCCCCTCCCGCAGGACCTGCTGTGGAGAAGGCTTCTTCTCAGCACCCTGCCCTGAGGGGCCTGCTGCTTTGTCTCTTTGTTTGTTTGTTTTCCAGAATGGCAGGGTCTCAAAAAATCCTTCCAGAAACTCCCAGGGATAATGTCACAGACGTCCTAGGCCCAAAGCAGTCACCATTGCTCTTGAAATAGACCCAGGAATTCCTTGTGTCAGGTCTTCAGAAAAGTCCTGAGGGTAGGTTAGGAGCTTTCTGCAAAGTCACTGAAAGGCCTCTTGTGACTGCGCCAAACGGAAAACCGCAGGTGAGGTGTCCAAATACTCACAAAGCCTGTCCATATCCCACACAGCCTGTCCATACCCCCACAAAGCCTGTCCACATCCCCACAAAGCCTGTCCATACCCCAC
>CAUYQV010045171.1:0-12313 GCA_963574575.1 Galagoides demidoff
CCCATGGATCATATCTGAGGACACAAGTCTAACCTCAGCAAATTTACAGGAATAGAAATTATTCCTTGTTTCTTTAGGACCATCATGGAATAAAAGCTGAACTCAATAACAAGAATCTACATACTCAAATAAAGTGATGGAAACTAAATAACCTTATGTTGAATGATAGCTGGGTTAAACACGATTAAGAAGGAAATCACTGAATTTTTAGAAGAAAATGATGATGAAAGCACAAATTATCAAAACCTATGGGATACTTCAAAGGCAGTCCTTCATCAAGATAACAGAAAGAGTAGAAGTCAACAACTTAATGGGGCATCTCAAGCCACTAGAAAAGGAAGAATATTCCAACCTCAAATCCAGCAGAAGAAAAGAAATAACCAAAATTAGAGCAGAATTAAATGAAATTGAAAACAAAAGAATCATTCAGAAGATCAATGAAATAAAATGTTATTTGTTTTTAAAAAATCAATAAAATTAATAAACCTTTGGCTAACCTAACCAGAAACAGAAAAGTAAAATCTGTAATATCATCAATCAGAAATGACAGAGGAGAATAACAACAGCCACCTCAGAAATCCAAAAGATCCTCAATAATTATTACAAAAACTCAATTCTCAGAAATATGAAATCTGGTGGAAATGTACCAATACCTGGAAGCACCCCACCTTCCTAGACTCAGTCAGAAAGAAATAGAAATTCTGAATAAATGTATATCAAGCACTGAAATAACATCAGCAATACAAAATCTCCCAAAAAAGAAAAGTCTGGGACCAGGGTGGCACCTGTGGCTCAAAGAAGTAGGGTGCTGGCCCCATATGCCAGAGGTGGTGGGTTCAAACTCAGCCCCAGCAAAAAATTGCAAAAAAAAAAAAAAAAAGTCTGGGACCAGATGGCTTTGCAACAGAATTCTACCAAATCTTCAAAGAGGAACTAGTACCTATGTTACATAACCTTTCTCAAAACATAGAGAAAGAAGGAATCCTCCCAAAACATTCTATGAAGCAAATATCACCCTGATTCCCAAACAAAGAAAAGACTCAACAAAGAAAGAAAACTATAGACCAATATCAGTAATGAATATTGATGTAGAAATATTCAATAAGACCCTAGCCAACAGAATTCAACAACACATCAAAAAAATTATAAACCATGATTGAGTTGGTTTCATTCCAGGGTTACAAGTTTGGTTCAACATACGTAAGTCCATGAATATAATACATCACATAAAAAAAAAAACATAAAAAACAAAATGCCTTTCTCAATTG
Source organism: Galagoides demidoff (assembly GCA_963574575.1). Lineage (NCBI taxonomy): Eukaryota > Metazoa > Chordata > Mammalia > Primates > Galagidae > Galagoides > Galagoides demidoff. The sequence continues at coordinate 1,269 of CAUYQV010045171.1, forward strand.
ATGCAGAAAAGGTTTCGATAGTATCTAGCACTCATTCATGATCAGAACACTTAAGAAAATAGGCTTAGAAGGGTCCTTTCTGAAACTGCTAGGGGCCATATTTAGAAAGCTCACAGCCAATATCATACTGAATGGAGTAAAATTGAAAACATTTCCACTCAGATTTGGAACTAGGCAAGGATTCACATTGTCTCCACTGCTATTTAACATAGTAACAGAAGTCCTAGCCATTGCAATCAGGCAAGAGAAGGGGATTAAGTTTATTCAAATGGGTTCAGAGCAGATCAAACTCTTACTCTTTGTGGATGATCTGATCATATACCTGGAAAAACCCAGGGACTGAACTACAAAACTCTTAAAAGTGATCAAGGAATACAGTAGTGTCTCTGGACAAAATTGATACTTACAAATAGTAGCTTTTTTGTATGCCAATAATAGTCAAGCTGAAAATATAGTCAAGAACTCTATTACTTGTACCGTAGTGCCAAAGAAGATTAAATATCTGGGAATTTATCTAACAAACAGATGTGAAAGATTTAGCTATCTTATGAAATATCTGGGAATTTATCTAACAAAAGATATGAAAGATCTCTATAAAGAAAATTATGGAACTCTGAGAAAAGAAATAGCTGAAGATGCCAACAAATGGAAAAACGTACTATGCTCATGGCTGGGAAATCAACACTGTTAAAATGTCCATACTACTCAAGGCAATTTACAGATTTAATGTAATCCCCATTAAAGCACCATGGTCATACTTCAAAGAGCTTGAAAAAAATAGTACTTTGATTTATATGGAATCAGAAAAAAAATCTCAAATAGTCAATACATTACTCAGAAATAAAAACAAATTAGGAGGTATCACATTACCAGACTTCAAGCTATAGTATAAATCTATAGTGATCAAAGCAGCCTGCTACTGGCCAAAAATAGAGAGGTAGATTTATGGAATACAATAGAGAATGAACAGGTGAACCCAGCTACTTATCATCTTTGATCTTTGACAAGCCTATCAAAAATTTTCAGTGGGGTAAAGACTCCCTATTTAACAAATGGTGCTGGGTGAACTGGCTGGTGACCTGCACAAGACTGAAACTGGACCCCCCACTTTTCACTATTAACAACAATTGATCTTCACTGGATAAAAGATTTAAACTTGGCTCGGCACCTGTGGCTCAAGAGGCTAAGGTGCCAGCCACATACACCTGAGGTGGCGGGTTCGAATCCCTAGCCCGGGCCGCCAAACAACAATGATGGCTGCAACCAAAAAAAAAATGGCCGGGTATTGTGGCGGGCACCTGTGGTCCCAGCTACTTGGGAGGCTGAGGCAGGAGACTTGTTTGAGCCCAGGAGTTGGAGGTTGCTGTGAGCTGTGATGCCATAGCACTCTACCTACCCAGGGGGATAGCTTGAGGCTCCGTCTCAAAAAAAAAAAGATTTAAACTTAAGACAAGAAACTGTAAAAATAGTAGAAGAGAGTGCAAGGAAAACACTTGAAGAAATTGGCCTGGGAGAATATTTTATAAGAAGAACCCCCCGGGCAAAGGAAGCAACATCAAAATCCATTACTGGGATCTGATCAAACTTAAAAACTTCTGAACAGCCAAGAACACAATAAGTAAAGCAAACAGACAACTTCAGAATGGAAGATTTTTGCAGGTCATGCTTCTGACAAATGTCTGATAACTAGAATCCACAGAGAACTCAAACTGGTTAATAAGAAAAGAACAAATAACCCCATTTCTATATGGGCAAGAGACTTGAACCAAAGTGTCTTCTGAAGAAGACAGGCACATGGCCTACAAACACATGGAAAAATGCTTATCATCTTCAATCATTAGAGGAATGTAAATCAAAACTACTTTGAGATATCATCTAACTCCAGTAAGATTAGCCCACATCACAAAATCCCCAAACCACAGATTTTGGCATGAATGTGGAGAGAAGGGAAAATTTCTATACTTCTAGTGGGAATGCAAGATAATACAGCCTTTTTGGAAAGAAGTTGGAGAATACTCAAGGAACTAAAAGTGGACCTATCCTTTGATCCTGCAATTCCTCTATTAGGTATAGATCCAGATAATAAAAAATCATTTTACAACAAAGACATTTGCACCAGAATGTTTATTGCAGCCCAATTCATAATTGCAATGTCATGTAACCAGCCCAAATGCTCATTGACCCATGAATGGATTAACAAATTGTGGTATATGTATGCCATGGAATACTATGAAGCCATTAAAAGATGGAAATTTCATCTTTTATGTTTACTTGGAACACATAAGAGAACTCCACATATGTATGTAACTCTAATAATGGAACTCCATAAAACACATATGGAGCTGGAACACATTCTTCTTAATAAAGTATCTCAAGAATAGAAAAAAAAAGTATCCAGTGAATTCAATACTATTATGAAATCAATATATAATAACCTACACATTCATACTAAGGGTAAAACATAACTATAGTCCAAAAAGAAGGAGAGAAGGGTAGGAAGGGAGACCAGGAGGAGGAAGGGTATTTGGAAGGACCTCACCTAATGTGCATAATGCAATGATACATTTCAAAACTATTAAGAATAGAGTATAAATGTCTTACCACAACAAGTAAGCAAGGACATGGTTATGTTAATCAGTTTGATGTAAGCATTCCACATTGTATATCAAATCACCACATTATACCCCATAAATGCATTAATGTACAGAGCTATGATTTAATGAAGGAAGAAAATAAAGTTTTATACTTGAGAGATCTGCCTTTTAAAATGAACTTGCCAATAATTATTTTTTCCTATACATAATTATAATTTATGGCAATTCTGATTATAGGTAAAAAGGGGATACTTTAACACATCATTTAAAATATAGATTTAGAATCTACAGAAGTAGATTTAAAATGACAATGACTTACTAATTTCCATATCTTCTTTTTGTGTAACATGTAACAGCATTATTTCTCAGAGAAGATAAAAACCATTTGGGATGGACCTCCTATTATGATCATTGATGGATTTTTGATATATGATGCTTTTAGGGTCTTTCAAATTTGTTAGGCTACTGTTATTTTAATATCACAGTGGACTGTTAAGTTACTTATGTTTATTCACTATATTATTATGGCATGGATTTCTTAGGCTATATTTATCAATAGTTACAGAAAGCTCAAAATGACTGAAACATAAGGAATTAAATTAGATTGTAAAATTGGAATTTCAGATGTAGAACGAGTTTTGTTTGGACTTAATCTAGCAGTGTGGTCTCACCTCTGTAATTTTCTGGAAATCTCTCCTGTCTGTGTTAGTACTTTAATAATTTGGTAGAAAAATGGCTCTAGCTTTTCTAAACTTTTCATTTGATAAGGCTGTATCTTGCAAGTTAATTCTGATCTCTTCCTCTGGTTTCTTTTTAAGGAGGAAGATTTTTATCCATAAGTATCCAGAGTGCTTTCCCTTGTCTGTCATTGACCCAAATTGGGCCACATGTCTATTCATGAACTATCCATCAGGCTTAAGACTGGGTTTTGGATATATCATCAGCAAATGAGAAGATTAAACATGATTGCCTATGTTTTAATCAGGACCTACCCTTTGGGCTTGAATCAATTCTTCAAATTATGAGACACTTAAACCAAGGAGGGATGTTTATAGTATTATTGAAAATGACAAAAATAATTATATTGTCTTTAAAAAATATTTGTACATACACTATCTCATACATGATTACAATTCTTAATATAAACCCTTTTTGGTTGCCTTGACCATACTTCTATTAACTCTTCTAACCCTTCCATCATTATTGGAGTTATGCACATATGTGACAAAATATTCTCCTAAATATCTTTGGATTCTAAGAAGCAGCTGTGTATGTCAAGAAACGCTAGCCATGAACAGACAATTTATTTCTGTATTTAGTGAAAAATAGGTAAAGGAGAAAAAGTTAATCTCTCTATTTCAATTTAGTTCATGAAAAATAAGTAATTAATGTAATGCTATCCACACAAAACCCCACTATTTCAATATTCTACGGCTGACACTTTGTATGCTAAGTGATCAGACTGAAGCAGAGTTTATTTAATCATTAGAACCATGTGAAAATTTGGATAGACTTCCACTGTTCATTTAATTATTAGTTGTATTTAAGTTGTCAAAATAATGACAAGATCACCTATGTAGCTCTTCAGATTTGTAGATGTAGATTGATATATTTTTCCTGAGGAATGTTCCTTTGTTGTTTAGTCATTAGAATTTATGCTTTTTATTTTGCTTTTTAAAATTTCAGAAAGTTGGGCGGTGCCTGTGGCTCAAAGGAGTAGGGTGCTGGCCCCATAGACTGGAGGTGGCGAGTTCAAACCCAGCCCCAACCAAAAACTGCAGAAAAAAATTTTTTTTTCAGAATGCTTTGGTTATATAAGGTTTTTTTGGTACAGTTTGAGTCCAAGTTATAAGTCTTCCCACCACTTGATTGTGTGCATCATACCTGTGATTTTATCATTTCCCTACCGCTCCTCCCACCTGTTTGCTTTATTTTGAATTTTATTACCAAAGGTGCACATAGGTGCTGATCAATTAGTTCTAATTTAATAGTGAGTAAATGTGGTGTTTATTTTTCCATTCTTGTAAAATTTCACTTAGAATAATGGTCTCCAAATCTCTTTGTATCCATGCTAGCATTTTGATAAAAGCCATTCTCACTGGAATTAGGTAATAACTCATTGTAGTTTTGATTTGCATTTGCCGAATGATTAGAGATGTTGATCTTTTTTTTTATATATGATGTTTGGCCATTCATCTATCTTCTTTTTAAAGGCTCTGTTCATGTTTTTGTCCATGTTTTTATGAGGTTGTTTGAGTTTTTCTTTCTTAGTTCCTTGAGTTCTTTATACATTCTGGTTATCAGACCTTTTTTGGATGTATAGTATGGAAATATTTTCTCCCCTTCTCCAGGTTGTCTGTTTGCTTTATTGATTGTTTCCATGGCTATGAGAAACTTTTTAATTTAATTACATCCCATTTGTCAATTTTTGTAGTTGCTGGGATTGCCTTTGTGGTCTGGTTCATAAGTTCTTTTCCTAGGTTGATGTTTATAAGAGTTTCCCAAAATTTTTTCTGAAACTCATTATTGTTTCATGCCTAAGATTTAACTCTTTATCCATTGTGAATTAATTTTTGTTAGTGGTGAGAAGTACAAATCCTGTTTCCATCTTCTATGTGTGGCTATCCAGTTTTCCCAGCATCACTGTAGAATAGGGATTCCTTTTTTCCGTGTATGTTCTCTGCTTTGTAAAAGATCAAATCTCAATACGATGAGAATGGTTTTATATCTGGGTGTTCTGCTCTGAACATAAGTTTACATTTCTGTTCTTGTGGTACTACCATGCTGTTTTGGTTACTATAGCCTTGTGGTAAGCTTGAAGTATTGTTAAATGATGCTGCCTGAGTTTCCCTTTTTCTTAATTTTGCTTTGGTTATTTGGATTCTTTTTTGGTTCTATATGGAGCATAGAATTATTTATTTTTTTATAATTAGCATAAAATTTTTTATTAGATCATAACTGTGTACCTTACTGCATTTATGGGGTACAATGTGCTGATTTTATATAGAATTTTGAATGCTTACATCAAACTGGTTAACATAGCCTGCACTTCACTTATTTAAGTGTTGTGCTAAGACATTTATACTCTACTTTTAATATATTTGATATGCACCCTTGCAATATGCATGATATGTGAAGTCCCACTGATTACCGTCCCTCCACCTGGCCACCCCCATTCCCTCCCATCTCTCTCCTCTTCTCTTCTTTCTGGGCTATAATTGTGTTTTATCATTCGTATGAAAGTGTGAGTGATTATATATTGGCTTCATGATAGTACTGAGTACATTGTGTACTTTTATTCCATTCTTGAGATAATTTGCTAAGAAGAATATGATACAGCTCCATCATGTAAACATAAAAGAGGTAAAGTCTCCATCTTTTTATGGCTGCATAATATTCCAATGTATACATATACCACAATTTGTTAATCCATTCATGGGTTGATGGGCACTTGGGCTTCTTCCATGACTTTACAATTAGGAATTGGGCTGCAATGAACAAATAGTGCAAATGTCTTTCTTGTAAAATGATTTTTGGTCATCTTGATATATACCTAGTGGAGTAATTGCAGGATCAAAAAGCAGAACTACTTTTAGTTCCCTAAATTCTCCTAAATTTTAGTTCTCCAGATTCTTTCCAGAAGAGATGTATTAGTCTGCATTCCCAGAAGCAGTGCAGAAGTGTTCCCTTCTCTCCATATTCATACCAACATCTATAATTTGGGATTTTTGTGATGTGGGCTAATCTTACTGGAATTAGATGATATCTCAAAGTGGTTTTGATTTGCATTTCTCTGAAGATTAAAGATGATTAGCATTTTTTCATGTATTTGTAGGTCATGCACCTGTCTTCTTGAGAGAAGCTTCTGTTCAAGTCTCTTGGCCACAATGAAATGGGATCACTTGTTCTTTTTTTATTAATTAGTTTCAGTTCTCTGTGAATTCTGTGTATCAAACCTTTATCAGAAACATAACCTGTAAATATCTTTTCCCAATCTGAGGTCAGTCTGCTTGCTTTACTAACTACGTTGTTGACTGAACAGAAGCTTTTTACTTTGATAAGATCCCAGTAGTATAATTTTGGTATTGCTTCAATAGCCTAGGTTTTTCCTCATAAAATATTCTCCCAGGTCGATTTCTTTATGTGTTTTCCCTGCACTCTCTGCTAGTATCTTTATGTTTCATGTCTTAAATTTAAGTCATTTATCCAGTGAGAATCAATTTGTGTTTATGGTGAAAGGTGAGAGTCCAGTTTCTGTCTTCTATACATTGCCAGCCAATTCACCCAGCACCATTTGTTAAATAGTTAATCTTTCCCCCAATTTGTTTTTGATAGGCTTAAGAAAGATCAAATGATGATAATGTAGCTAGGTTCATCTCTTGGTTGTCTATTCTGTTTCATACATCTACCTCTCTGTTTTTGTGCCAGTATCATGCTGTTTTGATCATTCTTGATTTATAATATAGCCTGAAGTCTGGTAGTGTGATTCTTGCTGCTTTGTTTTTATTTCTGAGTATTGTCTTGGCTATTTGAGCTTTTTTTCTGATTCCATATAAAACTAAGTACTATTTTTTCCAAAATTTTAAAGTATGACAGTTGTGCTTTAATAGGGATTGACGATATCTAAAATATGATGTTGGCATTTTAATGGGGATTGATTATATTGAATCTACAGATCACTTTGGGTGATATTGACATTTTAACAATATTGACCCTGCCAGTCAATTAGCATGATATATATTTCCATTTGTTTACAACCTCTGTGATTTTTTTCTTTAGTAACTTTCAGTTCTTACTGAAGATGTCTTTTACCCTCTTGGTTTAATATATGTCTTGGTGTTTTATTTTCTTTGTTGTTATTGTGAGAGGTGGTGAGTCTCTGCCTTGATTCTCAGACTGGCTGTTGTTGGTGTATAGGAATGCTATTTGTGTATATTGATATTATATCCTAAGACTCTGCAGAATTTATTTAGCAATTCCAGAGTTGTTTTTGTAGAATTGTTTGGATTTTTAGATATAAGATCATATGTTCAGCAAAAAGTAATAATTTGACTTTTATTGTATGTATTTGGGTACACTCCTTATTCTTTTCCTGTAGATTGCTTTGGCTAGGACTTCCAGCATTGTGTTGAATAGATGTGGTGACAACATTGTCTAGTTACAGATCTGCAAAGGAATTCTTTCTATGTTTTCCCCATCCAGCATGATGTTGGCTTTAGGATTGTTGTACATGGCTTTTATAATTTTGAGGCATGTTCCATCTACACCCATTTTGTTAAGACTTCTTATCATGAAAGGTTGCTGAAATTTGTCAAATGCTTTCTTTGTGTTTATTTATTTATTTACTTACTTACTTATATTTTGAGACAGAGTCTCACTCTATTGTCCTGGGTGGAGTGTGGTGTCATAATAGCTTACAGCAACCTTAAATTCTTGAGTGCAAGAGATCTTCTAGCCTCATCCTCCCATATAGCTAGCAGCACAGGCATGCATCACCACATCTGACTAGTTTTTCTATTTTTAGTAGAGGTGGGGTCACACTGTTGCTCAGGCTGGTCTCCACTCCTGAGTGCAATAATCCACCTGTTTCTGCCTCCTAGAGTACAGGTATGAGTCACCATGCCCAACAAAGTGCAATACTTATTTATTTATATTCTGTTTGGAGGATTGGTCCAGTTCTGTCAGTGTGGTGTTGAAGTTCCCAAACGTTATGATATTGCCGTTTACCACTTTGTTTAGGTCAACGAGTGTTTGCTTTATATGCCCAAGTGTAACCGTGCTAGATGCATATGTTTTCATGAAACAGAGTCTCCCTTTCTTGTCCCTAGTTGAGTGCTGTGGCCTTATGGCTTCATACCTCACAGCAACCTCAAACTCTTGGACTCACAATCCTCTTGCCTCAGCCTCCCAAGTAGCTGGGACTACAGGTGCCAGCCAAAATGCTAGTTTATTTATTTTGTTGTTGTTGTTGTTGTTCGTTTCTTTGTTTTATAGAGATGGGGTCTTACTCTCACTCAGGATGATTCTGAACTTGAGTGACCTCAAGTGATCCACCTGCCTCGGCTTCCCAGAGTGCTGGAATTATAGAAGTGAGCCATCATCCTGCCTAGATGCATAAATATCTAGAATTATTATGTCTTCTTGTGGAATTGTTCTTTTTACCATTATATAATGACCATTCTTGTCTTTCCTTACTTTTGTTTCTTTGAGTCTATTTTTTCTGATATGAGTTGGCTATCCTAGCTTTCTTTTGCTTTGCATTTGCATGGAACATTGTTTTCCATCATTTCACTTTCAGTTTGAATATCTTTGTGGGTTAGCAGAGTTTTCTGGAGATAGAAGACATTTGGCTCATATGTATATATATATATATATTATCCATTTTGCCATATTATCTCTTTTGAAAAGGGAGTTTAATCCATTCACATTTACTGGGGGAATATTTTACTTATTTTCATGTTCAAAGTAATATTTAGAATCACTGTCAAAAACAAATATATTCATTATGTTATAAGTTTTGCTGGATTAGTTTTCTCAAAATACTAAATTTTTTAATGGGTGAAAACTCTGCTCTTATAAGCTAGTAGAAAAATAATTCCCCTTTGGTCTTAGGGAAACCATATAATTCTGTTTGTTTTAGTGTCCAATGATCTAAAACAAACTAATAGATATATAGCAACAAAATCAACAGACCCCTTGGTAGCCATGAAACTCTTAAGTTTGTTTAAAATAATTTAATTATGTACAGAAATTTTAAATCATGCTAATACTCAAGCAGAAAATTTGCATTATTTTTACATAGAAGGAAGAACTTAGGTAATGGAAATGTGTTATCATAACTCAGTGAACATATTTTCTTTAAAGTGGTTATAATAGTGTTCTGCTATTCGCCTAATAACTGACACACAATTGCCTAATCAAAAACTCATGAATTGGAGATTAAAAACAGACACAAAATTTAAACATTCGATAATTCAGTGGGTACAAGTATTCTTAATAATTATTCTCCAGCAACAGGGTTATGGTGTATTAGCAAATATCTAACTACATGTACTTTGATGGGCAATAATACCTTTAAAGATCAGGGTTAACACTCTCTTACTCTCAAATATTGTACCATGTGTTGGACGTGAAAATTGGTAGTGCATATGTCCACTGGTACCTTACTGTTCCCAGCTCTTAGAGGGAAGGGCAGGAACTTCAGGGTGGACCAATCCCTTCTGCTCCTCTCAGACTATACTTGGAAATGGTTGTAATTGTGACTAACTTGGAAAGGTGGCTGTGGCTCCAACTGTTCATTCTGGCATTTAGAAAATATTTTACAGTGGGGGTAGCTTCTGTTAGCAGCCTGCCTGATAGCCTCGTCTGTCAGCTCCCATGGAAAATAAATGGCTTGTTTCCACACAATGTGTGACTGTCATCACCCTGCCCAAACATTTTGTTATAATCTGTGTGGTTCACAGCTGAATGTTTTTTCTTCTTTTGTGATGTGGGTGTCTGTATGTCAGTGATTTCCACTTTCCATATTTATTTCATTGGAATAGGTCACCTTTGGTATTTTTTAAGCACTTTGCCTAGAGATGGATAAAAGAAAAATTAAATAATTTAAAGCTATATTCAAGCAATTATATGATTATAAAGAAAAATGACTTCATTATTATTTTTTAGCATAATTAGTGAAAATGTACACTATCACTTACTATGGGAAAAAGTACACATCTAAATTCAAATTTATAGTATATTTTTGAGACATATACAGTTTTCTTTTTCTAAGTGTTGGCTGTCTAAAAGAGTAATGAATAAATCATTTCTAATATAAATAACTGTGAGGTTTTATATAAATAAGAACATTTATTTTTATGTTGTTTTTTTCTGTTATGGTGTTTATTGCTTTTCTGAACAAATTTTATTCCACTTCTCTTTTATCAATTATCTTACCAGCCCTCTGTTAGCACTATGTTGAAGACCTAGTGAGATGCATACTTACTTAAATTATCCCTGGTTTCTTTAGAAAAGAATAACTTTGTTTTCTAATTCTGCTTTCTGTTTTTATTTATCCCTTAGAATTCTTTTCTTTAGTTTTATTAATTTTCCACAGTTCATAGGTTCAGTAACATTGCAAATTCTTGAGTGTGTACATTTTAATTGTTAGGGCTTAGTTTTCCCAAACTACTTTGCCTTGGTGAGACCTGCAGTCAACAGGTATCAGATTTTCTTATGAAAAATAAATCACTGGCGGGTTCGAATCCCCAGCCCGGCCCTCCGAACAACAATGATGGCTGCAACCAAAAAGTGGCTGGGCGTTGTGGCGGGCACCTGTGGTCCCAGCTGCTTGGGAGGCGGAGGCAGGAGACTCGCTTGAGCCCAGGAGTTGGAGGTTGCTATGAGCTGTGATGCCATGGCACTCTACCCAGGGGGACAGCTTGAGGCTCCGTCTCAAAAAAAAAAAAA
>CAUYQV010045176.1:0-23910 GCA_963574575.1 Galagoides demidoff
GAGTTGTTTGAACCCCTTTGTTTATTGCAGCACTATTCATGATAGCCAAGATGTAGAATCAACCTAAGTATCCATCAATGGATGAATGAATAAAGAAAACATGATAGAGGTGGTGCCTGTGGCTCAAAGGAGTAGGACTCCAGCCCCATATGCTGGAGGTGGCAGGTTCAAACCCAGCCCCGGCCAAAAACTGCAAAAAAAAAAAAAACCAAACAAACAAAAAACACGATCTATCTATCTATCTATCTTCCACTGTACAATACAGTGGACTACTATTTAGCTTTAAAAAAGAAGGAAATCTTGTCATTTGTGACAATATGGATGAACCTGGAAAACATTATGCTAAGTGGAATAAACTAGGCATATAAAGACAAATACTTCATGATTCTACTTAAATGTGGAATCTTAAAAAAAATCAAATTCATAGTAGCACAGAATAGAATGTTGGCTGTCAGGTGCTGAGCAGAGATAGTGGGTCAGGGATGGGGGGTTGTTTGTTGGTCAAAGAGTGCAAAGTGTTAGTTAGGATGAATAAGTTTTGAAGATCTATTGTATAGCATGGTGGCTATAGTTAATAATAATGGATTGTGTACATGCAAATTCCTATGAGAGCAGACCTTAAACGTTTTTACCACAAAAAATAACTATGTGAGGTAACGGATATATTAATTAGCTCAATCTAATTATTTCACAATATTTTATCAAGCATATATCTGTATCACATTGTGTTCTGTAAATAAATAAAATTTTCTTTTTCTTTCTTTTTTTTACAAACCCCAGTCCAACCTCACACAATTTTATGTTTCAAGTATATCTTTAAAAAGATGTTAGAAGTAGTAAGTGAGATTAACAAGGTTGTAGGATATAAGATAAATATACAAAAATCAATAGTATTTCTCTATACTGGCAAAAAATTACCAGACATTGAAACTTTAGGAGACATTATTTGCAATATTATCAAAAATATCACATACTTTGAGGTAAAGATGTGAAAGACCTGCCATTGAAAACTACACAACCAAAATAAATAAGGAAGACCTAAGTAAAATGGGGGAAATATGGACTGGAAGACTCAGTATTCTTAAGAGTTTAGTTATCTCCCCATTTATATCTGCTTTCAGTGACAGGATGGTAAAAATTAATAAATTGTTTCTAAAATTTATAGGGAAATGCAAAGAACCCAAAATAACTACAAAAAACAGGAACAAAGATGGAGGACTTAAACAACTGACTTCAATCTTATTATAAAGTTACAGTAACCAAGACACAGTATAGTACTAGCACAAAGATAGACAAATAGATAAATAGAATCATCAGGAAAGCCCAAAAATAGATCACATGTATACAGACAACTTCTGACTAAGGTACAAAGGCAACTCAGTGGGGGAAAGAATAGTCTTTTAAACAGATGATGGTGGAATAATTGTACATGCACCTGCAAAAATATCATCTTCAATTAATGCCTTGTCTAAAGACAAAAATAAAGTTGATAGTAGTCTTTAATATAAAATGTAAAAGTATATAGCTTTAGAATAAAGCATAAGAGAAAACGTTTGTGATATTAAGTTTTAAAAGATTTGTTAGATAAAACACCAAAAGCATAATTCATAAAAGAATAAACAATGTCAAATTGGATTGCATTAGAATTAAAAACTTTTGCTCTTCATAATGTTCTATAAGAGAATGGAAAGACAAGCCACAGACAGGGAGAATATATTTTCAAATCACATGTCTTATAAATGACTTGTATATATAATATATAAATAATGCTCAAAATTTAATAATAAGCAAATAAAAAATCATGTTTTAAAAATAGACAAAAGATTTGAAAAGAAACTTCACCCTAAAAGATATATGGATGGCACATATCTTTAAGCACAAGAAAAGATATTCAGCATCATTAGTCCTTAGGGAAATGCAAATTAAAATCACGTCGAGATACAATATACTTATTACAATGGCTAAAATGAAAAAGACTGGTCAAGCCAAATGTTGATGAGGTTGTGAAGCAGCCAAAACTCTCAAATACTGCTGATGGGGATCTAAAATGGTATAACTACTTTGGAAAACAGTTTGGCAGTTTCTTGAAAGTTAAATTTATCTCTACCAAAGATTATCTAAAAGATGAAAGTGTATGTCCATGAAACAAGTTGAACATGAATATTTGTGTCAGCTGTATTTGTAATAGCTCCAAACTAGAAACAGTCAATATGTCCATGAGCCAATAAATGGATAAAAAAAATTGTCGTAGAGTTGTACAATGGAATATGACCACACAATATAAAGAAAAGCAATATTGAATTAATACATGTGACAACATGAATGGCTCTCTAAATAACTATGTAAGTGATGAATAGAATTGAGACAAAATAGTACATAGTGCATGATTCTAATTTTTATCAAATTATAAAAAGGTAAACTCATAGTGAAAGTAATCTGTTTAATAGGTTTAGTGGGGTGGTATGAAGGGAGGGAAGGCACAAAAAAAATTAGATTATGTTCATTATCCATTATTCACTGTGGTGCTGCTTTCATACATGGATACATAGAAGGTCAGACAATTAAGTTTGCAAACTCATCCTAGAAAAAGTGCTACATACCTCATTGCTGAACATCACTATGGTCCCCTTGGGAAGCTATGCCCTGATGCCAGTGCCTAGTCCACCCTTCAGAGGAATTTTGTAACTCTTTTTCTGGAATGGCCATTTGAGCTATCGTCATAGGAGATTTGACAATTAACTTCATGAACATCAGATTACACACACTTTAAATACTATATATATACCATGTATTGTTTGTCAGTTATAACTCTCTAAGTTATTTTCTTAGGAAACAATCACAGATACCATAAAAGTAAATTAATAAGGATGGTTATTGCAGAAATGTTTACAGTAACATAAAAAATTAGAAGCAGATTAAATGTCCAATAGTAAGAGGATGTAAAGAAAATGTTCTTCTACATTATAAAAATAAGCACTACACATTTATAGAATGTGAGATTTGTGATGCTCTTTTACTGACACAGGAAAAGGCACACAATATTTTAATGAAGAAAAGCTGAATAGAACACCTTGAAGTATCTTTGATTAATCACATTTTAAGTACTTTCTCATCCTCACACCTACTTATGATAACATTCTTAAAGGAGATGTACTAAATTGTCCATGGGTAGTAATATTGTGGGCGTTTTTTGTATTCTTATTTTTTCTTTTACTCATCATATTTTTCAGTTATTTTTACAACAACCATGTTAACATTTTTACCCAGAAAATAACAATGTTTTTAAGGACAAAGAATTACCCAGATATTGATAAAAATGCTGACTCATAAGCAGTGTGTTGCCTGTTTCTTTCTTTTCATGATGTCTACACATTCATTTGTGGGAGGTTATGTTTTCAATGACACTAATTTGTTCCCTCCCTGAAAGTGAAGTATACTGACAGAGTTGCCACGTGACTTGCTTTAGCTAACAGAATGTGAGCAAACATCATCGGGGCCACATTAGAGCAGAAGGTTCAGATGCAGTCATGGGGCTCAGGTTGGCAACTTGTGCTCCTGTCCTCTGAAACAGCATGGGGTGTTCTCATAATGAAGAGGCTGCTTCCTCATTCTGGGGCTCGGCGTGAGAAGACACCCAGAGTGGACCTGAGCAAATTCTGTCACCTGCAGCAAAGCCTCAGCTGACCTGCTGCCCTCACATAACAAGGGCAGGAAATTGAGGTTTGAGGATGGAAGCCTCTAAGAGTTGGAGGCTCACTTGTTACCCAGCAAAACTGATCAATACATATTGTCTATTATACACAAATTAGTAAATCTCATAAGGCACAGTGTAGCAGCACATAAACTGCCAAATCTTAAATCCAGGTCAAGAGATTTTTTTGCCCCAAATGCCACATCCATGGGGTGGAGATCAATGGCTGGAGTTTGAGGACTTAGGGCTGATGTTAAAAATTTTTGGACATGCCTCTACAAGACAGTTGTGGGAGAAGGCAAAAGAGAACTTTGGAAAAGGTATAGGGAAAGAATAATTCAAGCTTGCATGCAGGCCTTGGCGAGATGGAGTAGAGGGCAAGACCCAGAGGAAAGAGGTCCATCTCATCAGAAAGTGATGGAGAAAACTTTCCATCTCAGCCCCTGCAGCTGTCCTTTCTCTTCTTAAAAATGATGCTGATATTTCTTCTTTCTCAAAGGCACCTCTTACCTTGTTTCCTTAGCCAGAAAATAGAAAGTCTCACAATGTGGTTTTTTTTTTTTTTTTTGAGACAGAGTCTCACTTTGCTGCCCTTGGTAGAGTGCAGTAGTATCATAGCTCACAGCAACCTCAAACTCTTGGGTTCCAGTGATTCTTTTGCCTCAGCCTCTCATGTAGCTGGGACTACAGGTGCCCTCTACTACACCTAGCTATTTTTAGAGACAGGGTCGTACTCTTGCTCAGGCTGACCTGGAACTTGTGAGCTCAAGCAATCCATGCACCTTGGCCTCCCAGAGTGCTTAGGATTACAGACCTGAGCCACTGTGCCCAGCCCCAGTGTAGATTTTGATGAAAATGTCTGTGGCTCCAGCTGCACAGGGCACCAGGTGACCCACATTTCTTTCCTACCAAAGAGGGATTCCCTGTAGGTGTCTTGTGCATGTGGCCTTTTCTGGGCACTTGCCTCAGGATTTTCCCTTTTTCTAACTTGGAGGTTTCCTTTTCTGAGTGTATCATTTCTGCCAGGAATATACTAGCATCTTCACCTTTGTATACAGAACCTTTCTTCCTTCTTTGGGGAGCAGATAATTTGATGCATCAACTCCAAACACTTCACTGAACATTGAGATGTAGGTGGCAAGAATTTAAATTCATGTCTAATAACCAGCTTGCCTTTTAAAAATACTTTAAAGACTTTATATTCAAAAGAAAAAGAATCTATTTAATTATGTGCAAGAGAAATTCACTTAGAATTAATTCACTAGGAATTAAATGGAAAAAAAAGGTAAGGATGTTAACAATCCTCAAAAAATAATTCAAATTAGAAACACTAATTATAGGAACACCTTTATATAACATGAAACACAGTTCTCTGAGGCATTGGAAAGATATCTGGCTGTAAAGCAAACTCTTGGAGAATAAAGTTTCTGCCTTGTAGAGGAATTTGTGTGAATGAGGAATAAAATGTCCTTTGAGGAGGTACTACTCAGGTCTACTGAAAATCTGTCTGTTTCTGGAAAGACGATAGGGCATAGAATAACCAAAATTCAGTTCTGGGATAAAAGCCTAAGGGTTCATCCTCTTGGATTTAGGAAGTCAGGAAGGAAAGGAACCAAAGTGTCTTCCTGATGGGAGCCTTCGGCTAGGGGTTCCCATGGGGTGTGGCTACACTGAGTCTTCTGACAGGACAGGAACAAGCAGTGACAAAAGACATATTTCTCTTGGGGTTGTCTCACCCAAAGCTTTTGCTCTTTTCATTTCCCCAAATTCTCCCTAAAGACAGGCAAGGATCAGGATTAGAATCTGTGTCTTGTGACTCTTTATCAGGGTCTCATTCAACAATACCACGCAGAAGTCACGGTGATAAATAGTGCTTTTCAAACCATTGGATGTGTCCAATTTGTTGGGTTGGGAAATCAAATTAGCACATCTCAATATATGCTTTTGAAAAACAGAATAGAAAATATAAGATTATATTGGATACATGCATAAAGATAATGTTCTGGGCTAAACTGTGTCCCCTCAAATTTGTATGTTGAAGTCTTAACCCCTTAGAGAATGTGATCTTACTGGAGATGGGGTTTCTTAGAGGTGATTAAAGTCAAATGAGTTTATTGGGGCAGGCCCAGACTGTTAAGGCCCAGACTTACAAGAAAGGGAGATTTGGACATAGAAATGGAGAAAAGACAATGTGAAGACATGGAGAAGTTGGCCTTTTACAAGTCAAGGAGAGAGGCTGAAGAAACCAACCTGCTAATGATACCTCAATCTTGAATTTCTAGCCTCTAGAACAAAAAGACAATAAATTTCTGTTATTTAAGCTACACATTCTGTGGCATTTTGTTATGGCAGCCCTAGCAAACAAAAACAAGTATTATTTTCTGGAATTTTATTTTTTTTAGTTTTTTTGAGACAGAGTCTCACTATGTCACCCTGCGTAGAGTGATGTGGCATCACAGCTCACAGCAACCTCAAACTCTTGGGCTTATTTCCTTGCCTCAGCCTCTGAAGTATCTGGGACTACAGGTGCCCGCCACAATGCTGGGCTATTTTGTTGTTGTTGTTGCAGTTGTTGTTTAGCAGGCCCAGGCCCTGTTCAAACCTGCCTGCCTCTGTGTATATAGCCAGAGCTCTAACCACTTGGCTACAGGTGCCAAGCCTATTTTATGGAATTTTAATTTTAATTTTACACGCACACATGCATGCCCTATGTTCTTAACATTTATAACCTAAATTGATTGAAAAATAATTAGTTAGAATGAGCCCACAATGTGTCCATATTCAGGAGCAACCAGGGGACCATCTGTACCCCCACCCGGTGAGGACAGTGAAGACATGGAGGAAATCCTCATTGTCAGAGCAATGAGCTGCCTGTTTCTCCAGCAGTAGAAAGAGAAGCCCTTGGCTCAGCAGAGGGAAATCTCCTATCCTGCATGTGAAATTCAGTTTTTCATGTTTCGCCAAGGCAAAAAAAAAAAATGTGTTAGAACAAAGCAACAATCTGTAAGTGCAAACTCTTCATATTGATTTTTTTTTTTTTAAAGGGAGCAACTTATTACCCAGTGAGCTCAGCTGTTTGGAATCCATCCAGGAACCTAGAAGAAAGCAAGAAAGTTTACAAGTCTGTAAGCCTCCATGTCATAAAGCCCATGACCTGCCACTTACCTCCTTTATTTACAGAAAAGCTCCCCCGGCCTTCATTTGGTCTTTTTATTCTTATTTTAGACCTTAACACTTAAAAAAGAAGTGTTATTTCAACTTTAAAGCATTTTAAAAGGCACTGTATTTGTTGGCCAAAATCAGGAATGGAATCTTTCCTTTAGTTCCAGCTAAATTCTTGGTGCTGAAGTAAGTATTGCAGGATGCCTACAGACCTAAAGTCCTCAAAGAGTCCTTGTGTTTTCTCCTTATTTTCTATTCAAAAATTAGAATACATCTTTTAGATATAATCTTACTGATTTCTGCTCTGTTGGTGAGATCATGTATGTTTGCATGTGTCTAACAGAGGAAAACCCAAGGACTTGTAGAGGAGTTTGCAACTGGAGTCTGCTCACAAAGAGGAGAATGTGCTGGAACATTAATGGTCTGATTTGGGGCAAATGTGACTGACAGCAGCAACGTCCAATCGCATCTCCATCACTTGACTAGCTGAGTTTAGTGGGCCCACCACTTTCCAGGCTTTGGAATAGAATTCTCCCAAGAGCTTTACACACATTCAAGGGTTGAATTTCTTGCAATGTTGTGAAATTTACATCTCTGAATCATGCAGCTCTTGTTCCTTGAATGCAACATCTACCAGTGTTAATTTGTTCTTTTTTCCCCCCCCAGACAAAGGGAGAAAAAAATCATAAATGACAAGGATAAGTAGTATCAGGATTTTAAAGGGGAATTTGATCGAGAGTCTCTCAGAGCAATCAACCAGAATTGTAGCATTCTAATTTGACACGGTACACACAAACCCAGCAGTCTGCTCCCCAGTCACAGCAAACTGAAAAGTTGAGTGTGTTGATGAGAGCAAAAGCGACAGTTAATGGAATAAGAAGGGTGACAACTGAAACATTAGAGCTGGACTTAACCACCCTACATTCCTCAGTAGTCCCTGACACGCTGTTGTGTTCTAGACTCGAATGATAGCTCTGAGTAATCAAGAAGATCAACTACGGCACTGTTGAGTAGTAGCCAAGACTCTCTACTTCAGCAAACTTTAGTCAAGCCTCCAAGCTTTCTTCTTGACCAGGCTTTGGCCTTGGCCACCATTCTTGGTAGGTCCACCTAGCCTAGTTGTAGCAAGAATCCTAAGTCAGTTTAGACAGAATCCTCTTATCCTTTATATCTAATAACCTGGTCTGCCTTCACCAAGCATCCTGTTTAATTAGTTTAGCCAAGGTCCCCATGCCCTTGATTCCTTTTAGTAATCTCCCCTCCACCGACCCTGTCCCTCTGTGTGTTGGCTGTAAATCTCCAGCTGTCTTTGTTACATTTGGAGTTGACCCTGATCTCCATCCACTAGTGCAGTAGTCCTGACACCATTTGCAATAGTCCCAAATAAAGCCCTCCTTACCATTTTAACAAATGTCAGAATAACTTTTTTCTTCCACAGTAATCAAGGAAATAAACTCATCACAGTTGCTTCAGTTGTTTGCTATCTTGGTTCCAGGAAGTTTGGGTATTAGTTTTTGCCTATTTTCCTCTGGACAGTGCTAATCTGAGTTTTGAAATTTGGAAGTCCTCTGATAATGTAATTTTTCAAGACTATTTGGCTTTTCTGGGCCCCTTGCAGTTCCATATAAATGCAAGGATTGATTTTTCCATTTTTGCAAAAAAAGATCATTAATTAGAATTCTGATAGGGACTGAATTAAATCTGTAGCTCACTTTGGGTACAGCTCTTATTTTTTTTTTTTCTAGACAGTTAAGACTATGGGGAAGGCTCCTCACCTGGTTCCAGAGGTGCTAACTCCTTAGTCAGGAGGATTAGCAACTTCTTGATGTTCTGTGCATGATGAGTTTAGAGCAGTAAAACCAGTCAGAATATTCATGGCCTGTCTTTACTCCCAGGGCCAGCTGAGCATATCATTCAAAACACCAACACATCTCTCTCTGTGTCTAGCATTTGTTCCAGGCTAGGGACTGCACTTTAGAACCCACTGTCTTAGTAGGTTGATGAATCAGCATCCAATTGAGGAATTGAAATTAGACCAGCTGGGTGTTTTCAGGCTCAATTGGAAAGCAGACATGGGATTAACTCTTAACTTTCCAGTAACCTTTCCCCTTCTGTGAATGTATTTTATTACTTTTGTACTTAAATATATTTTGCAATTCATGTACATGGGCTAGGAATGCATTCAGCTGCATGTAAAAGAAGAAGTCCAAAGGCAGGTGGCTCTTGGCATTAGTTCAGACACTCAAAGATCTCCAGGCTGGCATTCTTGCAGTTCTTTTTGTTTTTCTCTCATGATCTCAAGATGGCTCCAAATATCTATATTTATAACAGGAAAGGGTGGGAGGAGCACTGCAGATCTTATATGGAGAAGACAGAAGCTTTCCTGGAAGCCTCCAGAAGACTTCCCATTGTATCTCATGGGACTTTGAATAGTAATTAATTAGAATAATTAATTCAATTAATTAATTATTAATTGGGATTACACCCTATGGTTATCTCTAGTTGAAAATGATCCGGATTTCTAGGAAACAGGATGGTCATGGCTGGTTTCATCCAATCCTGATCCATTGCTGGGGATGGGCATGTTATCTTCTTAAATAAAATTAGGATTCTGTTGGTAAGGAATTAGGGGCAGCAGGATATCAGTGTACTACTATCAGCATATAAACTTATAGCATTATTTTATTATATGTTTTCTTAAGCATTTTCTATTTCTGCGGGCCTATCTTATCTCTGTCATTCTAAGAATGTCAGAAGTTGTTTTGTCTTCTTTATTTCCTTCCTTCTTTGGTACATAGTGAGTACCCAGCAAACATGCAGTGATTTCACCAACAGATACCTGAAAAGTGAACTTTAGGAGACCTTATGTGAGAGGGGGATGGACGGTACTGTTCCTCTGTTGATCAAAGCTGGTTGGTTACATTAGTTTAGAGAAGGTGGGATGTGGCCATCCTGGTCGGCTGAAAGCAAATGCAAGCAGGGTCTCAGGCTCTGTGTCTTTAAGGCCTTGTGTTCATACTGTTCATGACATGTTTCCTAATTATACTCTTTAAACGTTGAAAGCACTTTCTTTTCTTGCCTTTTTGGGGGAAAAAGCCATGTTCCAAAAAAGCATCTCATCAATGATTCAATCAACGAAATATCATTAATGAGAAGACCAATGGGAAAAATTCTCCAACATTGTATTTGGGCAGATTTTCCACAGTAAATTTATATTTCGAAATATGGATGTAAATTAAAAGGCTAAATACTTGAAAGTCAGAATTATTCCTTATTTGACATTAAAGTCAGTGAATTGATCACATGTGCTGAATGTAGCTAGTAAAAAGTGCTAATTTATGGCTAAGTAATGAAACAGGGAGACAGATGGAGAATCAAATGAGTCTTCCTTACATTCGAATTTGCATACTGTTTCTAATGGTGCATACTCTTACTGCTTTACAAGGTACCCTCTGGTAGGAGGAGAGCAGAGAGAGCTCTGAGAGTCTCTGAGTCTACATGTAGAAGTATGAAGGAGGGTAACTTAGTGAAAGCTAATCTGGCCCACTCCCACCCTGGGTCGGACTTACAATTTTTAGAAATCATTAGTAGAGATTATTTAACTGTCAGGACCTTATTTGTACTGCCCTGAATGCTGTAATGCCACAGAGGGAAGGATTCAGTCCCTCCCAGGTCATTCCATTATTACGCTCACCAGGGAGGTTCTGACCAGACAAATGGTCCATCAACCTGTACCATGCTCAGAGTTGTGTTCACAGATGGCAGAGAAATTTGCAGAAGGAAATACTGACTTTCTTTTCCATCCCTCATGCCTTCTGCTCCTACAGCTCAACAGAAAGGACCTGGAAGTCAATGTTCCTGGGACAGAAATACAACTCTGTGACCTAGACTTGAGCTGCCGGCTACCCACATGTATTGTCACATAGAGCTCTGTCAAGGAGAGAAGCAATTTATTTAGAATTTGCTAGAGATTTAAAAAAAATTTCAATAGATTTTAAAACTCTCATGGATAGGGATGACCCAGTGCTCAAGTACTATTTGCTTTTACAAACCATTTCATTTTCTTTTTTTTTTTTTTTTTAATTTTATTGAATGGTAACTATGTCATTTCATTTTCTTTTTCCTCTTTTTCTTCTTGTTCTTCTTCTTGTTCTTCTTCTTTTTCTTCTTTTTGGTTGTTATTGTGGCTAGTTATTTAGGATTCCAATAGTACTAAACATTTTGAGACAAAACTGTTAATGACCTCCATGATAGATATCACTGTCTGACAAACAGACCTCTTATTTTCTTTTCTTTCTTTCTTTTTTTTTTTTTTTAACAGTACAGAGATATTATTTTTATTACTATCACAGCATTATAATGTATTATTTTTAAGCAATACATTATAGTATTGCTTATTATTACCATAGATGTGCTGTTCATCAGGAATCCAAGTTACATATAAATCTAAACTAAAGACGTTCCATTATTTCATCTGTAACCTAGAAACCACCTGTAATTTATGTGGTATTTATACTCTCCATTAGCTCAGGTTATCCCTAGTACATAAAGAGGAAAAAAGAACACAAAGCAGTACAGCAATACATACTAAGCAACTGAACAAATCATACATTGGGATGATGAAACATTTTAATCTGATGGTAGCAGGTAACAATGTTCATGGAGCACTCACAGCTCCAAGAATTTCCTTCCAAATTATAAGGAAGTGTCCGAAGAGGTAGGGAGGTACCCGAATCAAGGAACTTGGATTCTCCTCTGACTTTAAATCTCATGCAAAGTGACAGAAGAATGGGTGCTAGGTATTCTCCATTTTTGTCTCCAACTCCATTCTCCAGGCATTCACCTTGTTTGGTATCCTGGAAGGTTCATCTCTATAGACTTCAGCAGGGGGCTTCCTTGACCCCTGGCTTCTGTTTGGTTTTGGCCAGTGGAAGGTGCTTGCAGAGGACCAGAATGTGGAAGGATGAACATAGGGTAATGTCCACTTTCCTCCCTCCCTGCTGGACGCTGTAGGTTAGTTCCTTCTCTCTACTAATGCCTCAGTTTTATATGGCAGCCCTACAAAGTAATAAATACTTTTCCAGTTTAGTACCATCACAGAGTGGCAGCCTTGAATTTTTGCTTTCTGAAAATCAGTAGTAATGTGAATTGAAAAACATCTGGAAGAAAAGAAAAACTCTTAACAAAAATTTTAGAAGCTCCACAGTTGCTTTTTTTTTAAACATCAGAATTCATTTATAAATTTATTTATAATAAATATGTAAGTAAATTAATCTCTTTTTGGCAGACATTATTTTCATATATCTAAAAATATTTTCTAATTTCCTGTGTGAGTTCTTCTTTGATTCATTGATTCTTGGTTGTGTGTGGTTTAATATTCATATTTTGGTGAATTCCCCAAATTCCCTTCTGTAATTGATTTCTAATTTCATTGTATTGTGTTTAAAAAACAGGCATCCATGATATAAATCCTCTTAAACATATCAAGGTTTGTTTTATGTCCTAACATATGGTCTTTCCTAGATAATTTTCCACATGCACTTTGGGAGAATGTGTATTGTTCTCTAGTTGGGTCCTGAGTTCTATAGATGTCTGTTGGGTCTAGTTGTGTTATAGTGTTGTTCAAGTCTTTTATTTCTTTATTGATGATCTGCATAGTTCTATCTGTGATTAAAAGTGGGGTTTGAGTCTGGCACCGTGGCTCACACCTATAATCCTAGCACTCTGGGGGCCTGAGGTGGGAGGATTGCTTGAGCTCAGAAGTTTGAGACCAGCCTGAACAAGAGTGAGACACTAGTTGGGCATTATGATAAGTACCTATAAGCTACTTGGGAAGCTGAGGCAAGATCTCTTGAACCCAAAAGTCTGAGGTTGCTGTGAGTTGTGATGATGCTATGGCACTCTACCCAGGGTAACAGTGTTTCAGAAAAAAAAGGGGGGGGAGGATTTGAAGTCTCTAACTATTATTGTTGACTTATCTATTTCTCCCTTCATATCTGTTCTTTTTTTTCTGTCTGTGCTTCATGTATTTTTGGACTCTAGTGTTAGGTGCATAGGTATTTAAAATTGTTATGTTTTCTTGATGGATTTTTGCAAACCTTGTTGCCTAATTCTAAATCCTGAAAAAGTTGATATTGACTATCTTACCAGTGTTTTTGTTGCTTTTACAGAAGAGTGGATTTCAGAGATCCTTACTCTGACATTTCTTGTGATAAGAGAAAGTTCTTGAGATTTTTCTGAGAGTGATGTAAGTTTCTGTTGTGTGTTCTTAGAAATATCTTTCTTTTTTAGACTATAGCTTTTACATAAAATTTGAAAACAATTAGCAAACTCTAGGGTAAAATAAACTTTAACATAATTGACAGCTAATACACTGGTAATTTTTATGTGAATATAGGAGGTGTGCAGGCATCATTTTGATGCCACTAGAAGAGTCCATCTGGTGAGTTTATGTAAATATTGATTATCTCAACCATCTTTACCTTTTGGGTGCTATTTATTGATCTGAAATTCTTTGGATCCATCTCACAGAATATGTATATTAAGAGTAAGAAACTTTATCTTCCTCAAAATATGAAAGGTTATGAGCTTGTCTCCCTTCAACATGGAATATTTATATCTACCAGGTGTTGTTCATATAAACATTCCATGTAAGTAGAAGTTCACTGCAGATAACTTTGGGTTTATTCCAGGACCACTTATATACTGTAAAGATTAATGATGAACTAACAGAGAATAATTACTGACTAAAATATTAAATAAATGTAAAAAATCCAACTGTTGACAATAAAATTAAGAAATGTTAAAAACTATCTGCAATTTTGTAATGGCAATGTTAACTTTTTCCCCAAATAACTAATAGATATTTAGGTTTTTTAAAGTATTGGCTATAAGGCCAAAATTTACCAAATTTCCTTCACAATTTTTTGTCCTTCATGTATGGACCTTGACACATTTTTGGTCATATCATTCTTATTTGAGTTGCCTGTTATTTTCTCTTAGGTCACATGGGCTTCAGTAGCATGTCCCGTGCCAGTCATCTGTTTTTCTCCAAGGATGCCAAGCACTTCTTGCATCTAATAGGTATAAAAGAATCAGGTCTTTTTTTTTTTTCTTTTAAGGCTAGTCAAGTAAAGCGGTAGGAGTGGAGAAGAATCAGGTCTTGTATTCAGGATATTATACATTAATTAAACATGAGACTTATGGAAAAAATAGGGCCAGGAACAGACTACTCAAAACCTATAGGACCTTATAACAAGAGCACTAGTAATGACAAACCTAAGAGTGAAACAGATGTGTTAAGTTTGTAACAATAAAAGAGATGCTACAGTGAATAGAGTATTTTACCTTTAAAAGTTGATGGTATGAGCTTCCTTCCTTAATTACTCACTATGCTGATATATGAATTTTTCCTGGTTTATGTTTTAGGGATTGAATGTTTTTGTCTCTTCCAAATTCATATGTTGAAATATAATGTCAATAATGATGGGGCTTTAGGGGATTATTAGGCTATGAGGTAGAGCCCTCATGAGTGGTATCAAGGCCCTTATGAAAGAGACCCTGAGAAGTAGCTTGCCATGTGAGGATGCAACGAGAAGGTGGCACTCTGCAACCTCTCAGACTTCTAGTCTCTAGAACTGTGAGAAATAAATTTCTGTTATCTATCAACCACCTAGTTTGTGATAATTTTGTTAGGGCAGCATGGTAACAGTTCGAGGTAGTTGCCAAAATAATTGAAGAAAGGAAGAGCTAGTACTATTTTAGCACGAAGGGAAAATATTATTTTAACAGTCTGAATCACAAACCAGGCCCCATCCTAGTGACTGTAGGCATCATGGTGAGTGTAGCGCTGGATTTTATACACAACTTTTGTGGAGTGTCAGCTGCTTCTTGAAAATTCCCAGGGTCATGATCAATTATGTTCCCACAACATGCCCCATAACAACTCATATCTACCTGTCCATGTCAGAAAACCTAAGAGATATTAATCAGTCCTGCAAAATAACCAGCTCCCCAAACAACCCACCTGCAAGATCTTGATTAGCCCCATTCCCATGACAGTTCAGGTCAACCTGACCCAAGCCAGTCCAAAATAGCCAAAATAGCTTAACCACACCCACCGCCATCCACCCTGCTCATGTCTAACTACTAACAATGTGTTATAGTAGCCTGAGCTAAGGATCTACCTTGTTGCTGAGGATGTGGCTATTTGATAATGCAGCTCCACACAGGGGTTGTAGCTCCTCCCTGTTCATCTTGTCCAAGGCCTCAGCATCAATCTCCACATGAACAGTGAAACTCAAGTGCCCTGGTTAATTGGATGAGCAACTACTGCTCAGGGTATCTGCAAGGTCAGCTCACATGCCACTTTTCATTTCTCTTTTTTATGTGGCCATTGGAATTTATTCTTTCTTTTTTTGGGAGATCACTTATAAATTTTAAAAGAGTTTAAAAACCTGTATTTCAGGCAGTGCAGTGATGAGTTCATTTAGGGAGGTTTTCCCATTATCTTAGTCTGCCATCTAGGCAGCAGAATGCCTGCCCCAATTACTGTCTTTTCTTAACAGGATCACTGTTATTAGAATAATAGGAACATGAGGCTTGTTGTGGTTAGCAGGCCACACTTGTGGGAAGAGAGAAAAGCAGAGAGACATTTAGTACGGAGAGGAATTCTTTTTATATAGAAAGTGTAACTTTGGGCCCATTCTCTAGGGCTTATCAAAGTTCTTTTTAGCATCTTCCCTAACAGTCACTCTAGACACACAGGGTTAATGACTATTTGGGGACTAACTACTCAATAGGTGAACTATCAGATCTTTTGTTGTTTTCTCTCTTCTGTATTGATCAGCATCTCCATAGTTGGCTGGACCATGGTAAAAGGTGCCGTAGGAAACAACAAATCTATTTCATAACAGTTGTTACATTTGATAGAACCATGATTGGAAAGATGTAGGAGTAACCAGCTGAAACAAGGTCTGAATCCTTACTGTCTCTGCTCTTTTCCTCTTATTCTACATATGAATTTGGCAATGGCATTGGAAACCTCCTATAGGGACCATCTTGTTATGGAAGGGAATTCTAAGTTCTCTTCCTTGGAACTCTAGGATTCCCAAGAGTCCTCAAAGAATTCTGCAGGAAATAATATATCAGTTTATTTATCCAACAAATATTCACTGAGTGGTAGCCAGATGTCTGACACTGGGTTGGGTATGGTCATTGGGGAGACAGAAGTGCCGAGTTTCTGGATTCACCCCTTCAACCAGAGCAGCTCTGCTGGCATCTGCTTCATAGTCAACAATCTGTGTGTTGAGGGGAGGGGGTTATGCTGCTTAAAAAAAGTTTAAAATCTTCTGAGGCTTGAGGAATGCCCTTGTTTAAAAGAAGTTTTTATCAAGCAAATCTATATGGGAGCCATCGCCTATAATAGTTGCACATGTAAACGAATTATGCAGAGGGTGCCAAAAGATGTATACACATTTTAAGAAAAGAAAAAGACTGTATTAAAATTGTAATACTCAAGTCACTTTTGTCTTGTACACTTATAACAGATAAAAGTATAATATATAAGATAAACATTTCAGTATATATCAAGTATTACAACTTTTAATACAGTGTTTTTTCCTTTCTTAAATTGTGTTCTACTTTTTTTGGCATCCTCTGAGTATCAGCACAAAGATGAGCACATAGCAGGGATGCCATTCAGCTGTAACATATAACCCCCAAATCTCAGTGACATAATGTGAAAAGCTTACTTTTTGCTTCTATCTTAGGCCATATTGTCTGTTCTGCACTTCACACACCCTCTTACTTTGGGACTCATGGCAAAGCAGCTTCTATTGGAACATAGCTAGTCCTGTGGGATTGGGACCCTTATAAGAGGGACCCAGGGGCCTGGCACCCATAGCACAGTGGTTATAGTGCCAGCCACATACACCAAGGTTGGTGGGTTCGAACCTGGCCCAGGTCAGCTAAAAAACAACAGTGACAACCGCAACAGAAAATAGCCAGGTGTTGTGGCAGGTGCCTATAGTCCCAGTTAATTGGGAGGCTGAGGCAAGAGAATCACTTAAGCCCAAGAGTTGGACGTTGCTGCGAGTTGTGATGCCACAGCACTCTACCCAGGGTGACATATTGAGACTTTGTCTCAAAAAAAAAAAGGCCCTGGACAAGTAGCTTGTCCTCTTTCTGTCATGTAAGGATACAACAAAAAGGTGGCAGTTTGCAACCTGGAAGCGCCCTCACCAAACCCAACTATGCTGGCACCCTGATCTCACACTTTTAGTTTCCAGAACTTGAAAAATAAATTTCTGTCATTTGTAAGCCACCCAGTTTATGGCAATTTGTTATAGTAACCTGAGCTAAAGTACCATGAAAGAAAAGCATGGTTAAGTTTACATTGGCTCCTAGCTGGAAGTTAGATGGGTCACATCGAGATTAGACATCTCATTGGTTAAACATATGCGATGGCTTCATCTGATATCATTGACATAGGGAAATACAATATTTCCATAAGGGAGGGACAGCAAATATTTGGGAATGATAATGCAAAATGCTATAGTACTCAGTAAATATTTGCTGATTAAACAACTCTATACAACACATATTCATGTATCAATGCATTCTCATATCCCAACAGTATAAACCAGTCTCTCTGAGAAGTCCATAATTGTATGCTTTTTGAATTACATGAAAAGCCAGAATGAGTTTAAAATAATCTTAAGATTTCTATTGCCACAACTAAGTCACAACTAGCCTTCAACACTCCCACAAATTGGGCAAGGAAACCACAACATTTATTCCCCCAACCCCATATCTATTCTGCCTTTTCAAAATGTGCTATAAAATATTAGAAGGAAAAAAGTCTGGAACATCTAAGGATTAAGGAGAAATTCACATCAGCAGAAAGCCAGGCTGTAACGCCCCTGAGGAGCTGGAGAACTTCATTCCTGAGCCAGATTGTATTAAGATGGGGTTTAAAAAGTAATCTGGAGCCATCCTATGTAAAACAAATTGTCTGCCAACAGGAAACCTCAAAGGGAGATGTAGAGTATGAAGGAAAGAAATGGATTCCAAGCTACCATGAGGATTTTCTTGATTGAAACAAGAGCAACTTATGGAATCATGCTCTATGTGAGCCCGTAATTCCCTCTTTTCTGCAAAAAACATGAAAGAAAACAAAGTGATTTTTTTTTTTTTGTAGCTGGATTACATATAGGAAAGATGCTTCTCTGTGCAGAAAGATACATAAGGGAAAACTGTGGTTGGACTCTGCAGTATAAATGAAAAAAAAAAACTACAACAAAAACTAAAATTAACCTTAGCAAAAGGGAATAATACTGAGTCTCAAAGCTGAAATGTCCATTAATCTGCACTATAGACCAAATGGATCTAATAGATAGTTACAGAACATTTCATCTAAAAGTTGCAGAATTCACATTCTTCTCAACTCATGGATCATTCCCAAGGGTAGACCATATGTTAGACCACAAAACAAGTCTCAGAAAATTAAAAAAAATTGAATTCATACCAAGTATTTTCTCTGACCACAGTGGAATAACATTAGAAACCAACAACTTGAGAAATATTGAAAACTATACAAACACATGGAAATTAAATATGCTCCTAAATGACCAGTGGGTCAATAAGAGATTAGGAAAGAAACTTAAAAATGTCTTTAAATGGAAATGAAAACACAACATATCTAAACTTATGTAATACAGTAAAAGCAGTATTAAGAGGAAAGTTTATAGTAGTAAGTGCCCACTGACTTCTTTAATTATGAGATAAAAGTATAATAGCAGAAAAGTTTCAAGTAAAAAAACTAATGATGTATCTCAAACATCTAGAAAAACAAGAGCAAACAACCCCAAAATTAGTAGGAAAAAAAGAAATAATAAAGATTAAAGCAGAAATAAATGAAATTAAAACAAAAAAGTACAAGAGAGTAACAAAACAAAAAGTTGGTGTTTTTAAAAGGTAAAAATAATAGACACACCTTTAGTCAGACTAAGAAAAAAAAGAAGACCTAAATAAATAAAATCAGAGATGAAAAAGGAGACATTATAACTGATACTACAGAAATCAAAAGGATCACTAGAGACTACCATGAGCAACTATATGCCAATAAATTGGAAAACCTAGAAGAAATGGATAAATTCCTAGATATGCACAAGCTACCAAGATTGAACCAGGAAGAAATAAAAAACCTGAATAAACTAATGGCACATAACAAGAAAAATCAATAATAAAAGGTCTCCCATCAAAGAAAAACCCAGGACTCAACGAATTCACTCCTGAATTCTACTAAGCATTCAAAGATAACTAATACCAATCCTACTTAAATTATTCCAACAAATCAAAGAAGAAGGGATGCTCCAAAGTCATTCCATGAGGCCTGTATCACCTTGATACCAAAACGAGACAAAAACACAACAAAAAAAGAGAACTGTAGGCCAGTGTCTCTGATGAATACAGATGCAAAAATCCTCAAAAAATACCAGCAAACTTAATTCAACAACACATTAAAAAGATTACCTATCATGGTCAAGTGGGATTCATTCCAGGGATACAAGGAAGGTTCAACGTATGCAAATTCATCAACATGTTACATCCTATCAACATAATGAAAGACAAAAACCACATGATTATTTGAATTGATGCTGAAAAAACATTCAATGAAATTCAACATCCCTTCATGATAAAAACTCTAGAAAACACTGGGTGTAGAAGGAACTTACCTTAATATGATAAAAGCCGTATATGAAAAACCCACAGCTAGTATCATAATGAATGGGGAAAAACTGAAAGCCTTTCCTTGAAGATCTGGAACAATACAAGGAGGAACACTTTTACCATTGTTATTCATCATAGTACTGGAAGTTCTAGCTAGAACAATCAGACAAAAGAAAGAAAGAAACAGCATTCAACTTGGAAAGAAGGAAATTAAATTATTCTTGTTTGAGATGATATGATCTTATATCTAGAGAAACCTAAAGACTCCACAACAAAAATGTTAGAACATATGATAAAAGGATTTTTTTTTTCTCTCTGGGTAGATGCCTAGTAATGTGATTGCTGGATCAAATGGGACGTCTAATTTGAGTTCTTTCAGGATTCTCCATATTTCCTTCCAAAAAGGTTGTATTAGTTTGCAGTCCCACCAGCAATGTAAAAGTGTTCCCTTCTCTCCACATCTACACCAGCATCTGCAACTTTGAGACTTTGTGATGTGGGCCATTCTCACTGGGGTTAGGTGATATCTCAGGATGAAGATATTTGATTTGAATTTCTCTGATGATTAGGGATAATGAACATGTTTGTTAGCCATTTGTCTGCCTTCTTTAGAGAGGGTTCTATGCATGTTTCGTGCCCAGTGATATATGGGATTGTGTGCACTAGAATGTTTATGGCAGCTCCACTTACAATCACCAAAGTGTGGAAACAGCCTAAATGCCCACCAATCAAGGAATGGATAAACAAACTATGGTACATGTACACCATGGAATACTATTCAGCCACTAAAAAATATGGAGACTTTATATCTTTTGTATTAACCTGGATGGAGGTGGGACACATTCTTCTTAGTAAAGCATCACAAGAATGGAGAAATAAGAATCCAGAATACTCTATTATAATATGAAGGCAGTATATGAGCTAATACTAGGGGTGGGTAGGGGAATAAGCAAGTGGGGAGAGGGGAGAAGGGAGGAGAATGGGGGGTCACTGTGTATGGCACACTTCTTAGGGGTGGGACACAATTATAAGAGGAACTTTATCTAACAAATGAAATCAGTGTACAAACCTAATTCTTTGTACCTTCAATGAGTCCTCCCCAAAAATAAAATTTGTGCTTAAAAAAATTAGAACTGATAAACAAATTCAATAACTTTGTAAGATATAAAATCAATATACAAAAATCAGTAGCATTTCTGCATGCCAACAGTAAACAATATGAAAAAGAAAATAAGAAAGCAATATTATTTGCAATAGTTATAAATAAAATAAAATAGTTAGGAATAAACTTAACCAAAGAAATGAAAAATCTCTGTAATGAAAACTGCAAAACATTGAAAGAAGTTGAAGAGGACACACATAAAAGGAAATATATTCCAGGCTCATGGATTGGAAGAATCACTATTGTTAAAATGTCCACACTACCCAAAGCAAACTATAGATTTAATGCAATCCCCATCAAAATAACAATGACAATTTGTACAGAAATAGAAAAAATAATCCTGAAATTTATATGAAACCACAAAAGACCCAAAATAGCCAAATCCATCCTGAGCAAAAGGAACAAAATTGGATGAATTAATTATATTACTTCACTTCAAATTATACTACAGAGCTGTAGTAACTAAAACAGCATGGTATTGGCATAAAACCAGACACCTAGATCAATGGAACAGAATAGAGAATCCAGAAATAAATCTACACATCTATAGTAAACTTATCTTCAATAAGCATGTCACTCTCATGTCGTTTGACCTCTCTTGTTATAATTTAAGCTTCTGGGTCCTCTTAAAAACCAACATTAAAATGGGATCAAGCATGTTGAAATTTTATTAGGGAAAATGCCTGTGAGTAAATGGGAAGGGGACTTGGAGAAGGTGGGAGTGCTGTCTGACCTTGAGAGAAGAAGGGAGGGGGGATTCCAGCAAATAAATTAGTCTGGGAATGTTGATGCCTCCTTCCCCACCTTGCACCTTTGTCACACTCAGTCACTGGTAACCCTACAGAGCTGTGACCCAGTTGTCCAAGGTGTGGAAGTAGCCTTGACTAATGTACCCTGGGAGACAGTGATAATGAGAGCTAAGCCTTAGGCTCATTTCCCCATAGTCAGGAGGTGACTTCTGGGATCACCAAGGCAGTGGATGTATGTTAGGGTTTCCTTTACCTTTTCTGTATGTTGTATTAGAACATCCATTTAAGTTATTTTATTTGTACTATTTCTTTTGTAACCCCCCTCCCCCAAGAAAAATAAGAATTTCAAGATGCCAACCAAGCCCAGGGTCCTCCTGAGTTCAGGGTCCTGTGCAACTTTATGATCCTGAAGCTGACAGTGGTCTGCCTTAGTCCCTGCTGTGCTTAGTACCCATGGGAAGGCTGCCTTTGGGGCCATACAGCCCAACAGCTGGGCCCTTGGACAATTATGCTCCATATAGTTAGAGATCTTCCTGGCACCCATAGGTAAGCAAAGTTTTTAATTTTTGTGGTTTTTGTTCCTTGTCTCTTAAGAAAACTCATCTGTGAAGGAGCCTTCTCAGGGTATTCCTACTTGCATCCTTTGTCAATAGGTCAGAGATTTTTTTTTTTTTTTTTTAAGACAGAGTCTCACTTTGTCACCCTCAGTAGAGTGCTATAGCCTCACAGCTCATAGCAACCTCAAACTTTTGGGCTCAAGTGATTCTCTTGCCTCAGCCTCCTGAGTAGCTGAGATGACAGGCATTCACCGCAATGCCCAGCTATTTTTGTTTTAAAGACAGGATCTCATTCTTGCTTAGGCTGGTCTTGAACTCCTCAGCTCAAGCAATCCACCTGTTTCAGGCTCCCAGAGTGCACATTACATGTGTAAGCCACTGCGTCCAGCCTTCAGAGTTATATTTTTAAAGTGCAGATCAACAATCATCACTCTTATTGGCCCTAGAATAAAGTCCAAATTCCCTACAATGAGCTGTAAGCCATTGGGACAGCTGGGCCTCCTGTGTCTTGCTCAGGGTGCCTAACCAAGGTGGCCAAGGGGCTGACAGCCAAAGTGATTCTGGTGTTGAGTCCTGCCTCAGGCGGCCTCTGCTCTGGGGAAAGAGTGCTTGTCTCTAACCTGTGCAGAAGGAGCCTGATTACAGTGCTCCCAGGGTCTCTGCTGCTGCTGTCTCTTCCACATCACCTGTCATCACTCTATTTCTAGTTTTCCATGTTCCAGCAGCAATGGCCTCCTTCATTCCTTGAGCAGCTTGCTCCCACCCCCATGCTACAGCAGATGTGGGTCTGTCCCTCTGAAATTCTTTCCCCTGGCTCTGCATGTGACATGCCCACTCTCAGCCTTGGGACCTCCATTCGAATATTGCCTCCTCAGAGAGGGCTTCTCTAAATACTGAACACACTTACATAGTGATTCCATAAGTAGATAATGAATGCCTACTCTGTGCCAGGCATCAGTCCCTGTGCTAGGACACTGAATCCCCACCCTCAGGAAGGTTTCTTTCTGGCAGTAAGGGTCAAACAATACAGGTGACGTGTCAATTTTTCTGTGTCTACTTGACTAGATGACGGTGCTCAGATGTTTGCTCAAACCCCAGTCGAGATGTTGTTGTGAAGATGTTTTGTTTCAGGGAGATTTTAGTAAAGCAGATTAGCCTCCACCATGTGGGCTGGCTTCATCCAATCAGCTGAAGACCTGAAGAGAACAAGCTGGAGACCCCTGAGGAAGAAGGAATTTAGGCTCCAGCCTGCTTTCAGACTTGACCCTGCAATGTCAACTCTCGCCTAGGTCTTCAGCCTACTGGCCTGCCCTGCAGAGTTCAAACTTGCCAGGTGACCACAATCATGTGAGTCAATTCCTTAAAAGAAATGCCCCTTGTAGAGAAAAGGGAACACTTCTACATTGCTGGTGGGAATGCAAACTAATACGTTCCTTTTGGAAAAATGTTTGGAGAATACTTAGAGATCTAAAAATAGATCCGCCATTCAATCTTGCAATTCCTCTGCTAGGCATATATCCAGAAGACCAAAAATCACATTATAACAAACATATATGTACCAGAATGTTTATTGCAGCCCAATTCATAATTGCTAAGTCATGGAAGAAGTCCAAGTGCCCATTGACCCATGAATGGATCAATAAATTGTGGTATATGTATACCATGGAATATTATGCAGCCTTAAAGAAAGAT
Organism: Galagoides demidoff; assembly: GCA_963574575.1. Lineage (NCBI taxonomy): Eukaryota > Metazoa > Chordata > Mammalia > Primates > Galagidae > Galagoides > Galagoides demidoff. Next base: position 23,746 of record CAUYQV010045176.1, read on the forward strand.
GGAGACTTTATTTCTTACATGTTTACGTGGATGGAGCTGGAACATATTCTTCTTAGCAAAGTATCTCAAGAATGGAAGAAAAAGTATCCAATGTACTCAGCCTTACTATGAAACCAATTTATAGCTTTCATATGAAAGCTATAACCCAATTATAGCCCAAGAAGA
>CAUYQV010045178.1:0-37466 GCA_963574575.1 Galagoides demidoff
TAGAGTGCCATGGCATCACAGCTCATAGCAACCTCCAACTCCTGGGCTCAAGCGAGTCTCCTGCCTCCGCCTCCCAAGTAGCTGGGACCACAGGCGCCTGCCACAATGCCCGGCCATTTTTTGGTTGCAGCCATCATTGTTTGGCGGGCCTGGGCTGGGGATTCGAACCCACCACCTTAGGTGTACGTGGCTGGCGCCTTAGCCGATTGAGCCACAGGCGCCGAGCCTGTTTTGGGTTAATTTTTATATAAGACTTAGGTCAGGGTTCTTTTTTTTGCCTACAATTGTCCCATCCTCTGGCACCATTTGTTGAAAAGGCTTGCTTTTCTCCATTGAATAGCTTTTGCACTGTTGTCAAGTCAGTTGGGTGTAATGGTGTGGCTGTATGGATTGTCAACACAGGTTTTTGTTCCAGTGACCTGTGTGTCTGTCCCTCTGCTGATACCACGCTCTTGGTTACTGTAGCTATACCTAAGTTCTGTAATCAGGTAGAATTATTTCCTCCTTTCAGTTTATTCTTTTTAAAATTTGTCTTAGGGCGGCGCCTGTGGCTCAAAAAGAGTAGGGTGCTGGCCCCATATATGGGAGGTGGTGGGTTCAAACCCAGCCCTGGCCAAAAACTGCAAAATAAATAAAATAAAATTTGTTTTAGCTGTAAACTATCACGTGAATTTTAGGATAATCTTGTCTATACATCTACAGAAATTTTGCTAGAATTTGGGTTACAACTATGTTAAACCTGTATATTAATTGGAGGAGAAATGACATCTTTACCATGTTGCATCTGGCAAGCCATGAACATAATATGTCTCTCCATTTATTCAAATCTGTGATTTCATTCATCAGTGTTTTGTAATTTTCAGCATACAAGTTTACTTTTTTTTTTTTTAAGAGACAGAGTCTCAATTTATTGTCCTGGTAGAATGCCGTGGCATCACAACTCACAGCAACCTCCAACTCCTGGGCTTAGGTGATTCTCTTGCCTCAGCCTCCCAAGTAGCTGGGACTATAGGTGCCCGCCACAATGCCAGGTTATTTTTTTGTTGCAGTTCGGCCAGTGCCGGGCTTGAACATGCCACCCTCCATATATGGGGCTGGTGCCCTACTCACTGAGGCACAGGCACCGCCCTGTTTTTTTTTTTTTTTAAGCAATTGTAAACAGTACTTTAAATTTTTGTGTCCACCTGTTAATTGCTAGTAGGTAGAAATTGGTTTTTGTGTGTTTATTTTGTAATCTGAGATCTTGCTGCACTCCATTATTCTAGGCGTGTCTTTGCTTTTTGTGGATTCCTTAAGATTTCCTACATAGATAAGCCTATCAGCTGCTTGACAGACAGCCCTAGGTCCTGTCCTCAGGACTTCTGGCTTAATCAGTCTGGACATCTACACTTTTATAAAACCTTTTGGTGGGCGGCGCCTGTGGCTCAAGGAATAGGGCACAGGCCCCATATACCAGGTGTGGCAGGTTCAAGCTTGCCCAGCCAAAAAACTACAGAAGAAAAAACCTTTTGGTGATTATTCTGATAAACAGCTGAGGCTGAAAACCACTCCTCTTTGAACTTGTCTATCCAGCTGAGGTGCCTTGAGCACAAGAGCTATGTGCTAGGAACCCACTCTGCACCTAATGGCCTATCTTGCTATCAGACCAGCATGGTTTAACATGCTTCGGCTTTGTCACTGAGGACAAGATCTTGGGCTCTGCCAGGTAGTTCCTGGTCCCCAAAGCACTGGCTCCGTTAGCCCAGAAAAGATGAGTAAGCGGTGATTATCCATCAGTCAGTTTTAATGAACAAAAAATACTGATCTATATAAAAAGGTGTTTTTGTCACTTAAGTGTCCTTATTTTCTAGATGAGAAGTTGTCTTCTCCTTGGTCTTGAATGCTTGTTTTGCCCATGGTGCCAGCATCCGAGTGCACGTTGGCTCCGTCACCACAGGGCAGGGGCTGCCCGTGGAAAGGTGTGTGGAGCGCTTGTCATCTTTTTCACACAGTAACAATGGCCTTGTTTTTGGCCTGAGAAGGCCACCAAAATTAAACTAAAAATAAATGCTGCAAAATGTGTATCACCCAGCTACCTATGTAACCCAGGACCCAGGTGAGGGAGCCTAAACCTTCATCTGTTAGTTCACCTCTCAGCCTGTGGTTCTTGATTTGAAGTTTTTTTAAAATTCACTCTGGCATTTAAGGGCCCAGCCCTGCCAGTAGTATGTGTCTACGCCAGTGAAACTTGGCATAAAGAACAGTGCAAGAGGAAGGAGACTTTAGGGAGCTTGTGGGTCATCACTGTACCCATTAGCAGGCGAGCAGCTTGAGAGGGTGCTCTTGCCTTCCCCTGCTTCTCTGCAGACTGAGCTCAGAACTCCCCAATGTCCTGTCCTCTGGGTGGGATCAAGCAGAGTGGGTGCAGCTGCAGGTTCCAGACAGGAGCTCAAACTCCAGTAGCAAGGAGAAGTTAGAGCCTCAGGTAAACTAAGGTTACGGGCCACCGCCCCAAGAGCTGGGTGGGCCACAAGCAATCCCTAGTACCCAGGCACTTCACCCCTACAAAGAGCATCATCAGTAGTGTGGCAGGCAAGCCTGACCAAAGCCTTTAGACAGTAGGCACAAGGTTCACCTCAAGTATCAGCTCTAGCTCATCAGTCTTAGGGCTTCTGAGGCAACCTGGTGGGGACTAGACTTTTGCCATGGGGCCTCAAGCCTGTTGAACAGCCCGCCAGCTTGTCAGAACCCACCTCCAGAGTCCTAAAGACGAAAGCTATCTAGAGCCACTCCAGACACTATCAGGGTTGCTGCTGATAGGAATGAAGTCACCTGGAAAAAGCCTTGCTCATGGGCCTTGGCCAGGTACAGAAATGCCTGGCACTTGTGCGGCCTACTTTGGTTGCCTCTTATATGTTCCGGAGGGCAGCTGCTGGCCACAGGCTGACTCACCACCTGTAGGAGATTATCCTGTGCAGAGCAAGGGAAGAACCTCCCAGACTTGGGATAAGTGAACACCAAAGAATTCTAGCATCCAGGCCTGGGTAGCTTGGCCTCTTGCTCACCTCCTGCTCCATCTTGACTCCCATTCCACTCCCCTGGCCCTCATCTGGACCCGCTTTGCTTTCTGCTGCCCTGTGGTCCTCTACCTCAGTCCTTTCGTTCCAGCCCAGCAAGGAACATGGTACCTCTTAACATATGAAGCCAAGGAGGCCTGTGTGGCCTCTGCTGGGCTTACCACTGCTGTTCCTCAGCTCTGACAGGGCTGCCTCAGAGGCCTGAGGAAGCAAAGCCCTGAGAGAGGAATCTGGATTGAGGAAAGAACTACAGGGTGCAGATACATGGGAGGGGAGGAGATGGAATGGTGGCTGCAGGTAACCTGCAGGCCTGCTGTTGTCATCAGCACCGGGTGCGGGGATGTGCAACGTGGGCTTGCAATGCTTCCTGGATGCCCCGCTGCCAGTCTCGTGCTAGCTGCACTGGTGTCATGGAGGCCTGGGAATGAGGAAAACAGGTCAGTCCTCCCCTTCCAGTTCTGCCCTGGGAACAGATGATGTCCTGAGCCCTGCTCACTCTCACCATGTTCTGTACGCTGAGCTTCGCTCCATAGAGCAGCAGCAGTTTCATGGCTTTGTAGCGGCCATGCCGCACAGCCTCATGTAGAGCTGTGTCCCCTTCCTGTTGAGAAAGGGGGAAGTCATGCCCTTGCCCATCTCATCTTGCCTTCATTATGTAAGGTTGGGTAAGTGCTGTGCTTTGGGCTCATCAGGCAGTCCCCTGGTGGAGCTGCCCATAGCTGAAGACCAAGCACCTACTTTATCCTGTGCATCAATGTGGGCTCCACACTCGATGAGGTGCTCCAGGCAGTCAGAGTGCCCAGTACGCACTGCCACGTGCAGGGGAGTGCTCCAGATCTAAAAGTACATGGGGATTAGTGTTGGGTCTGGACTGGGAAGGGCTCTTCCTGTTCCAGAGGGCCATACATTCTCTCTTCCAAGCCTAGCCCACACTCGCCTGTGGCATCCAAAGTGGCATCGCCCTCACCTTGTCCCGGGCATTGACCCGGGCTCCCTGGTTAAGCAGCTCTTTAAGGATATCCAGGTGTCCTCCACGGCAGGCCCAGAACATGGGTGTCCTGTCCAGCTGTAAAACCAAAGCACTCTGACCTGCTGGCATGCCAGGCAGGGTGTTAGGCACAGGCTAGGCCAACTCCAGTTCTTACCAAGTCCCGAGGGTCCACAGTGGCACCAGCTGCCAGAAGCTTGTTCACCAGCTGGCTATGACCCTTCAGACAGGCCCAGTGCAAGGCTGTGCGGTGAAGCTGGGGACAGAGACAGAAGATTAGGTAGAGGGAGTGCAGCCACCTCCCCTGTTCCCATTTCCAGGGTAGGGTCCCTGAACAGAGTTTATCTTCCCATCTTGCAAAAGGCCTCTTTATCTCCTCCCTCTGGAGGCACCACTGGATTCATCCCCTAAGACTGGAAACCCCTGTAGCTTCCCAGGACAGGACTAACACTCTGAAGACAGCACTCCTGCCGCTCCACCTGTGCTACCTTGTCGTGGGCATTGGGGTCCCCTCCGTCTGCCAGGTACTTGTCAATCACGGCCTCCTGGTTCTCAGCAGCTGCCTTCAGGAACATCTCCAGATCCACAGACTCCACCTGGACCTGGGGCTGCGGCTGGGTAAGTTGAAGGATAAAACCAAATCACCCCTCAAGCCTGTAGGTACCCATGACAATGTAGCTTCACCACTCTGGCCCAGTGGTTCCCAAGCAGCCAACTAAGGACCAGCACAACGGTGACTCATACAACTATAGTAGAGATTCTGTGTGAACAGACATTGAGTGTGTTTGTGTGTTTTGTTATAGATTGACTTACATTCCCCCACAGTTCATATGAAGGACTAACCCCGGGTACCTCAGTACAAGACCTTATTTGGAAATGGAGTCATTGTGGATGCAATTAGTTAAGATGAGGTCATGCTAGAGCAGAGTAGGCCCCCATCCAACATGGCTTGTGTTAAAGTGGGCCGTAATCTAATACTGGCGTCCTTGTAAGAAGGGGATACTTTTGGACACAGGCATGCATGGTGCAGGGAGAGCACCATGTGGATATGAAGGTAGGTGGAGAGGGGGTGATGCATCTACAAGCCAAGGATCACCAAAAATGGCCAGCCAGCCAGCCAACCAACCACCAGAACCTGGAGAGAAGCCCAAAGATTCTCATAGCCGTCCAAGAAGCAACCCTGCCATCATTTCTAGCCTCAGACTTCTAGCTCCAGGACTATGAGACAGCATATTTCTGTTGTTTAAGCCATCCAGGCTGTGGCACTTTGTTAGAGAGCCTCAAACAAACTAACCTAGGGGGACTCCATAACAGCCTACAGTGTCCACTCTTCCCCCAAACCCCCACAGGGCAGAAGCCATTCCTCTGAGACTCAAGCCCTGGTATGTACATTCCCCTAGCCCTGAATTCTCACCTTAACCATGGGCTCAGGTTCCCTGGGGGGGACTCTGCGTCTCAGTCGCTTTTCTTTCCGTCTTAGAACCAAGTTTTCCAAGTCAGTCAGGGTCTCCATGTTAAGTCTAGAACTGTTAAATCTTTCGAGCTGGGGAAGAAAGTGGGCAGAGCTACTGGTCACGAGAGCTGAAGGGGTGACAGGTTCTTGGTTAGTTTGTTTTTGGAGACAGTGGCCACTCAGGCTGTTGGACCCAGGGAGCATCTGCAATTCCTCTTTGCTCAGAGCATGCCCACAGTGGACCAGCCCCCCTGCCGTGCCCCCATAGCACTCTCACTTTCTTCTTCTTCTCCTCTTCCAATTTTAACTTCTCCCGCGCCATGGCCTCTTGGGATGCCAACCTCCAGTCACTAGGCCAGCCTCCAGGATCAGGAACTCTGTGTCCAAATCCCAATACTTTCCTCTCCACTCTTTCTCCACATACCTATAGGAATAGAATGTGGATAAAGAACCGGAAAAACTAAAGGAATCCATAAAAGAGTTGTGCAGTGCCAGGGAGATGGCTGACAAGAGCCGAGATACTGTGGATTTGAGTCAGCCTGCCCCTCCTTCCCTGTTCTGAAAGCTCTGTGGTAGTCTGGAGCGCTGGCAAGCTCTGTGACCCCATCATTGCTGCTGGCTCCGCCAACTATGGTGTCAGCCAAGGCCCAGGGTGACAACTGATCACTGCCTACTCTGCTCCTGTCAGCAGGAACACAGGGTTGGGGGACGTGACACCACATCTATTTATAATGCTGGGCTTGTGCCCAATGACACCTTAGCATCCCTCATGGGTGCTTGTCCTTAGATTCCTATCAGATCATGCCATATTGCCACCTGACTCCAAGCTCAGAGGGACAGAGGAGATGCCTCCTGGGTAAATTCCTGAGTTCAATTCTTGGCTCTTTTGAAGGCCTCAAACTAGCATTTACCTAAAGCAGTTGAGTTATCGTGACTTGTGCATGGAGCAGAGTCTACTGCAAACATCCATTTTTCTTCCTACCAGTCCCACTCCCAGGAGTTCAGGAGCTGGGAGCATCGAGGATTAAGCAATTTGTGGGGAAAGGAAAGCTTGGAATGACAAGAGTAGCAGAGGGCTTCTAGCCAAGTAGAACCACACTCCCTTCTAGAGCAACTCTAGCAACTTAACAGTCCTCTGCAATTGGCCTCCCAACAGAGTCTATACCAGGCTGGGGCCAGCAGACACAGTGGTGCTTGCTGGGCAATGTGATACTCTGGGCTTCCACCTCACCAAAACTGACAGCCCAAGTATCACTGTTCCTCTCACAGCCCATGAAACACCAGCATGCCTCCTTGGCCTCCCCCACCAAGGCAACCAAATGCTAATGGACTTCCAGAACGACAGCAATCTTGGTGCTTGAGCTAAACCCACATTTTCCAAGGTAATCTGCCATTTCCTGTTTATCTTACACCATCACAGTCCAGGGCAAAACTTGCTGAACTTGAGGGTTTTCATATCCTCTTTCCCATTTGACAGCACTCTCTTGCTTCCTAACCACTTTCAACCACCTCACATTGAGAATCCAGGAGACAGATCAGAAAAGAACTTCATGCTTAGTGGCTCATACATGGTAATGCCCCAAGTCCTAGCTACTTGGAGGCGGAGATGGGAGGATAGCTTGAGCCCAGGAGTTTGAGTCCAGCCTGGGCAGCATAAGGAGACGCCATCTCAAAATTTTTTCTTTTTTTTAAGAGACAGTCTCACTTTGTCACCCTTGGTAGAGCGCCATAGCGTTATAGCTCACAGCAACCTCCAGCTCTTGGGCTTAGGCGATTCTCTTGCCTCAGCCTCCTGAGTAGCTGGGACTACAAACACCCACCACAAACACCCGGCTATTTTTTTTGTTGCAGTTTAGCCAGAGCCGAGTTTGAACCTGCCACCCTCAGTATATGGGGCCGATGTCCTGCTCACTGAGCCACAGGCGCTGCCCATAAAAATTTTTCTTAAATAAAAGTAGTGCATACTCCCTTGTTCCTAAAGTTTGATACTCAGACCACAGAAAGAAGCTGGCAGCCCTCCTCTAGCCAGATGGCATCACTCTGCCAAGCTGGTCTCAGAGCACCTCCCGCCTCTGTCCCACGTCCTTACCAACTGCTGAATGCTGATGAAGTCCATGGTCCCCCCCTGCTCTCCACACTCCCCACTGAGAGGAGCCGCACTGCTCTGCCCTTTTATATGAGCATCTCTTGGGGGTGGAGGAGCAAAAGGAAGGGTACAGAAGCTTGTACTTGGGCCAGATGACTATGTGGCTCAGTCATACTAACCAAAATACCAGTCTGGGAATGTAGCCCACTGGGCACAGGAAAAGGAACTGTTTAGAGATAAGTTGGCTGTCTGCGCCTCTGCCATACCCCACATCTACTCAGGAGCCATTTAACCAACACACATCCTGGGTGACTGGGCCATCATCCCGGATTTAGGGAGAAAGGTTTCCCACTCTCCTAAGATGACCACCCCTCACCATGAAAAAAAGTCCAGCCTGACTTCCTATGGTATAGGTCTGCCTGCTTGAGAAATCTGAAAGACCCAGCTGGTTGCCCTCACACAAGGAGACCAGAATCCCAAGGTGGGCCTGGGGAAGGACAGAAACAGCTTGGCCCAATACCACAGGAATTCTCACAGTATCTGCAAGAGGAAACCAGGCTTTTACACTATGTCCCCTTGCCTAGTTTCCAGGTTGCCCTTCCCTATGCTTCAGTGGTCTTCTTTTCCAGGGTGCCCCATTTCTCCCTCATCACTCAAGAAAGTCAACACATTACACTTGCCCCAGCATCAGGAGCCAGGCCTGCTGTGTTGCTGATACTTGTGCCTATGTAAAAGTCTCCCATGCCCCCCATGAATGTCCCAATCAGATGCTCTCCAGGCAGGGAGTGTGCCTTTCCACAGGAAAAAGGAGACAGACCTGCTCCAGGTCCCCATATGTAATGATCATGAAATCTAGCCAAGGAGCAATCCGTCTCAAGCCACCAACATCAAATCTAATTAAGGAGGCACATGTACCCTACACCCAGCTGGGCCTTGAACTCAACCTTGACCTTTGAAAGGAAATTAGATAGCTAGTAAATAAGACTCCAGAACCAGAATAACATGAGCAGAGATGACCAGAATGAGAGGGAGGGCAAACTGTGGGTCAAAAATGGCCAAGGCACCAAAGGGCTGACAATGGTCCCACCCAGAGCCGGCTTATTGGAAGTACTTCAAGTTTTGAGAGAACGTAGGGAAATGCTGAGCTTTTTTTTTTTTAAGAGAGAGAGTCTCACTTTATTGCTCTTGGTAGAGTGCCGTGGTGTCACAACTTACAGCAACCTCCAACTCCTGGGCTTAGGCGATTCTCTTGCCTCAGCCTCCTGAGTAACTGGGACCACCGGCACCTGCCATTAACACCCAGCAATTTTTTGTTGCAGTTTAACTGGGGCCAGATTCGAACCTGCCACCCATGGTATATGGGGCCAGTACCCTACCCACTGAGCCACAGGCACTACCCAGAAATGCAGAGCTTTTTAAAAGAATTCAGTTCTTATGCTTGAGAGTATTTTTTTCAGACAAAAGTGATTTCTTGCTTTAGGTTATGAGATAAAGTTCCCTAAAGTGAGGGCAAACAGACAAGAAAAAGTAAAATTTTAGCTCTGGACTTCACTGTCTGTTCCTGATTCTAAAATTCCCCACCCCAGTTTGGTGCCCATAGTAGTGGTTACGGCGCCAGCCACACACACCGAGGGTTGTGGGTTGGAACACAGCCTGGGCCAACTAAACGACAACTGCAAAAAAAAAAATAGCTGGGCAGTTGTAGTAGGTGTCTGTAGTCCCAGCTGAGAATCACTTAAGCCCAAGGGGAAAAAAAAAAATTCCTGCCCCCTCATCAACATCTGAGGAAAAGGGGCTTTTGCATTAATAGGTTTCTTTCTTTCTTTCTTTTTGAGAGAAAGTCTCAAGCTGTTGCCCTTAGTAGAGTGCCATGGCATCATAGCTCCCAGTACCCGCAACTCTTGGGTTCAAGCGATCCTCTTGCCTCAGTTTTTCAATTTTAGTAGAGACGTAGAGACTGGGTCTCACTTTTACTCAGGCTGGTCTTCTTTTTTTTTTTTTTTTGAAACAGAGCCTCAAGCTGTCCCCTGGGTAGAGTGCCATGGCATCACAGCTCACAGCAACCTCCAACTCCTGGGCTCAAGCGAGTCTCCCGCCTCAGCCCCCCAAGTAGCTGGGACCACAGGCACCTGCCACAATGCCCAGCTATTTTTTTGGTTGCAGCCATCATTGTTGTTTTGGCAGGCCCGGGCTGGATTCAAACCTGCCACCTTAGGTGTATGTGGCTGGCGCCTTAGCCACTTGAGCCACAGGCGCCGAGCCTAGGCTGGTCTTAAATTTGTGAGCTCAAGCTATCCACCCACCTTGGCCTCCCGAGTGCTAGGATTACAGACATGAACCACTGCACCTGACCAACATTAATAGGTTTCATCTAAAATTCTCAGCAGACAAGCCGCCTGTCCAACATGAAACGGGTAATGTGACTTTAAAAAAAAAAAAGGGGTGGTGCTGTGGCTCAAATAAAAATTTCAAATGTAAACATGATGCTTAAGACCTTCTTGACTAGTCCTTCCACAGTGGCCTAGAAGTGGTGACATCCTCCTGCCTTTCCCTCTGTATATTTTGTGTCTGTACATCTGGCCATTTCTGTACATGTGTTTGAAGAAGCATCATGCTGTGGAAACACTGAGTACTTTTCCATGCCCGCAAACACTGTACTCAGCAGCACTACACAACGTGACCTTCCCTACTGGGGAGCAAATAGGCCGTTTGGCCCTATGTTGTTTTTTTACATTACACCCCAAGCTCTAATGCACATCTCTGTAAATGGCGCTGTGGATAAGCATCTTTGTAACCATGGAAGAAAATTTCTCTGAGAAACTACAGAGAAGGCTCCGTGCCTATGGTTCAAGCAGCTAAGGCGTCAGCCACATACACCTGAGCTGGTGGGTTCAAATCCACCCTAGGCCTGGCAAACAACAACAGCTGCAACAACAAAAAATAGCCAGGCCTTGTAGCAGGTGCCTGTGGTCCTAGTTACTTGGGAGACAGAGGCAGAAGAATCGCTTGAGCCCAGGAGTTGGACGTTGCTGTGAGCTGTGATGTCACAGCACTCTACCCAGGGGGATAGCTTGAGGCTCTATCTCAAAAAAAAAAAAAAAAAAAAGGAAGAAACTACAGAGAAGGCTCGGTGCCCATAGTCCAGTGGTTAGGGTGCCAGCCATATGCACCAGCTTTGAACCTGGCCAGGGCCTGTGAAACAACAATGACAACTGCAACAAAAAAATAGCTGGGAGTTGAGGCAAGAGAATCGCTTGAGGCTCAGTGCCCATAGCACAGTGGTTACGGTGCCAGCCACATACACTAAATGTGGCAGGCTCAAACCCGGCCTGGGCGAGCTAACCAACAATGACAACTGCAACAAAAAATAGCTGGGTGTCGTGGCAGGCACCTGTAGTCCCACCTACTTGGGAGGCTGAGGCAAGAGAATTGCTTAAGCCCAAGAGTTGGAGGTTACTGTGAGCTGGGACAACACAGCACTCTGTTGAGGGTGACATAGTAAGACTCTGTGTGGGGGTGGTGGGGGGAGAAGTTACAGAGAAATCAAACTATTGTCCCCACTCAGTTAAATGTAAATAGATATTGCCAAACTGCTATCTACAGTGGCTATACCAATTTCCACAAACAGATACCAACACAATTAAGACAAACAGCAGCATGAAAGAAAAAGAGGGGAAAAAAAAGTATATAAATATATGTATATATTTAAAAAAACAAAGAGTCAATAACCAGAATATAAACGACTCATATGAATCAATGGAAGGAAAAATATTTTAAGAATAGGCAGGAAGTTCACAGAAAACAGGTAATTAGGACCAGTAGTTAGCAATGTAAAATAAAGTAACAGTACTTTTCTACATATTAGCCTGCTGAAATGAAGAAAATCACAGTATGAACGCCAGTGCTGACAAGTGCAAGGAGCAGGCCTGCTCAGGCTGCAGGCTGCACACACTCTCAAGCCTGAAGCTCACACATTGAGACCACATGACTATGAGGCAGGTCCTACAGGTAAGGAAGCTGAGGGACAGACAGGTAAAGTGACTTGTGTCACGGTCATTCAGCTAGAAAGCAGCTTTTGTCACATATTCCTTATTTTTTTCTAATACTTACATAGCTTTATTTTTATGTTTGTTTTTTAATACTTGTAATTTTTCTTTGTATGTAGCATAAAGATACAACTTTATTTGTTTTTTCTGAATGGACAGATGAACTCATTTAGAATATGCTCATCTGCAGGAAACACCTCCAGTCCCATAAATCTCCCTGGCCTCCACAGCAGCCCAGCTGGGCTCTTCATGTCCTCCAGCCAGAGCTTCCTGTCCCGCAGCACAGACGCTGACCAAGGTGGGGCTCGGAAAGCTGGTCTGTGTTCCCTTCAAGGGCAGCCCAGATAGGAGAGTGCGACTCAGCTGGCCAGAAGGTTCCGCAGGTCACTGTTGAAGGGCAGCAGGTCACATGCTAGCCGTGCTTTCCGGTCCCGGACAGCCTTCAGGGCTGGGCTGTGTTGCAACAGGAGGGAGCAAATGTCCATGTGACCCTTTTCTGCAGCCTGTGGAGAGAGAGTCCTGAATCAAAAGGCACACCCCCCCCTGCCCACCACTGGGCTCCACTACCCTCTTACTCTACTTCTGAGGGCCTGGTGCTCTTAAAGAAGAGGTTTTATGGAAAGGGAGACACTGGCTGTTTCAGTAGGTTTCCGACCAAATTTGGGCACATTGGTGGAGTACCCCAGTGCTAATTGGCAATGAGTCTGAGTTTTTCTTTCTTGTGTCCTTTTGCCCAGTGGCCATTTTGTCTTTGGCCAAAACTACATATTAAAAACAAGAAGCACAGGGCTCAGCGCCGATAGCACAGTGTAGCACAGTTGGTTACAGCACCAGCCACATGCACCAAGGTTGGGGGGTTCGAACCCAGCCCGGGCCAGCTAAATGACAACTGCAACAAAAAAATAGTCGGGCATTGTGGCAGGTGCCTGTAGTCTCAGCTACTTGGGAGGCTGACGCAAGAGAACTGCTTAAGCCCAAGAGTTTGAGGTTGCTGTGAGCTGTAACGCCACGGTACTCTACCAAGGGCAACACAGTGAGACTCTGTCTCAAATAAATAGATAAATAAATACAAGCACAGAACCTTGGATCTCTAAGCATTTTTCACAAACATTCACCTTTTATCCACAGGGCACTGGGCATAAGATGCATCAGACTCTGCCCTACCCTTTGGCAACTTTTAAATGAGTTGGGAAAAATAGGTTCCCAGGTTTTTCTTCTTTAAGACAGATGATCCCAATCTGAACATACATTTCTAGCCCCCCTCATCACAGTTAAATGATTTATGTAGATTATCTTGTTTTTTAACTTCCACAATATCCTTTGAGGTAAGAACCATTATTATTCTCATTTTACAGATAAAGAAATATAGGCTTATATAAGTTAAATAATTTCCCTGATGGGACTGGTGGCTGTAATCCTAGCACTCTGGGAGGCTGAGGTAGGAGGATCACTTGAACTCAAAGTTCAAAACTTGAGCAAGAATGAGACCCAGTCTCTACTAAAAATAGAAAAAATTAGCTGAGTATTGTGCTGAGTGCCTGTATTCCCAGCTACTTGGGAGGATGTGGCCAGGAGGACCATTTGAACTCAGGAGTTTAAGGTTGTTGTAAGCTAGGCTGAGGCCAGGGCACTCTAGTCTGGGGAAGAGAGTGAGACTCTATCTCAAAAAAAAAAAAAAAAGAAAAGAAAAGTAATTTGCTCAAGGACATAGAACTTGAGAATGGCATCCTGGAATTCTAAACCAGGTATGTCTGACTTCAAAGTCATAATTCTTAGTAACTATGGTAATCAACCACTCTATTCCCTGCTCCTCCCAACAGACAAATTGACGGACAGGGGCTTTTGAGAAATATCCAAATTAATACTAGTAGCAATCACTATCTCAATTTTGAACCCAAATCTTTATTTAGCAGATCCTTATGTTGACTGATTGAGACAGAATCTTTTTTTTTTTTTTTTGCATTTTTTTTGGCAGGGGGCCAGGTTTGAACCCGCCACCTTCAGTCTATGGGGCCAGCGCCATACTCCTTGAGCCATGGGCACAGCCCCAGAATCTTAGTTTGTTGTTCTAGGTAGAGTGCTGTGGCATCATAGCTTACAACAACCTCAATGCGATCTTCCTGCCTCAGCTTCCTGAGTAGCTGAATGATAGGACCTGCCATAATGTCTGGCTAGTTTTTTCTAATTTTAGTGGAGACAGGGGTCTCACTCTTGTTCAGATTGGTCTTGAACTCCTGAGCTCAAGCGATCCACCCACCTTGGCCTCCCACAATGCTCATTTTTTTTTTTTTTTTTTTTTTTTTTTTGTAGAGACAGAGTCTTACTTTGAGTGCCATGGTGTCACACAGCTCACAGCAACCTCCAGCTTCTGGGCTTAGGCGATTCTCTTGCTTCAGCCTCCCAAGTAGCTGGGACTACAGGTGCCCACTACAATGCCCGGCTATTTTTTTGTTGCAATTTGGCCGGGGCCAGGTTTGAACCCACCACCTGTGGTATATGGGGCCGGTGCCCTACCCACTGAGCCACAGGTGCCGCCCTCTTTTTTTGTTAAAAGATGTGATCTCCCACTATTTCCCAGTCTGTAGTATAGTGATGCAATCATAGATCACTACAACTTCAAGTTTCTGGGTTCAAGTGATCCTCTTGCTTCAGCATCCTGAGTAGCTGGGACCACAGCCTGTGCCACCACACCTGACTAATCTTTTAATTTTTTGTAGAGATGGGGTCTCCCAGGCTAGTTGCAAACTCTTGGCCTCAAGTGATCCTCCTACCTCCCTACCCCAAAGCACTGAGATCACAGGCATAAGCTACTGCACCTAGCTAGGTCATCTCAGTGAATGCAAACCCAAGGTTCTCAATTTCACTACTTCAATTCAGGCAGGGGTATGTTGTGAGCAATTGTGAGATGCCTTCCAGATATATTTTTAGAAAAAGCAAAGAACCAAACAGTTTATTTAAAAGCACACATACACAAAAGAATAATTCATATCCCTCACACATTTTCATTCTCTGAATGAGAAAAAAAGGGATGGAGGTGCATCTAAAATGCTACGAGCTGTGGGTAACACCAGCCAGGTATACTCACAACAGCAACCTGCCTATAAACATCCATCATGTGAATTGCAGCAGTAAAAAGTCTGAGCAACACCAGTTTAGAATTAAGAAATAAGCAATCTACCTATTAAATTGGCAAGGATTAAAAAAAAGCAACAACATCCAGTTGTTCACTCAGTGCTTATCCACTGAGCACTGTACTAAGCGCTAAGGCTACAACAGTCAACCAGATAAAGCCCCAGCTGTCTCCAGCAAGAGAGGCAGACCTCAAATAGGCAACTTCAAGAGGGAGTTCAGGGTACACACAGCTAGGTATACATCTGGGTGACCTAAGCATGTTTGGGGATTAGGGAAGGCTATCTGGGGAGGGGGGTGTTGTGCAAACTAAGATTCAGATGGAAGATTAGAAACAAGCCAGATAAAAAATGAGAGGGGAGGGGCATCCAGATGGGGGAAGAGCTTGTTATGTATGGCCCTGGGGTGACAGAGAAGTACGTTCAAGAAAATAAAAATGACTAACAGGGCCTGAGAGTAAGGGACAAGGGGATGAGCGCTCAGGATAAAACTGGAGAGGTAGTAGGAACTAACCGCAGAAGACCTTATAAACCAGCTTATGGCTTGGGAAAAGAAAGCCTCTGAAGGATTCCAAGGAAGGGTATGGCATGATTGGAACTGCTTTCTAAAATATTGCTCTGGGAGAAAATCAAAGTGGGGGCAAAAGAGGAATGAATGTATTTACACACATATGCCACAAATATGCAGGGACCACCTGTCAAAGATGTATAAGCAATCAGTAAAGTGAATGCCTTGAAGGAAATGGCCTAGAAGACTGAGGGAAGAGGGGTCAGATGAAGGCAAACTCATTTTCTGGCATATCTTTTTGTACTCCTCAAATTGTTTACCACATGTCAGTATTTCCAGTTAGAAAGAATTTAACTAAATGGCTATAACATAGAAAGAGGACCATAGGGACAGGCAACTTAACTACATACAAGTTTCAGAAAACTAAGTACATGGAAGTCTTTGTGACATATCACTAAGGCAAAGAACAATAAAATGGCATTGTACATTTTTAATTTACACACACAAGGAAAAGGATGGAAAATCATACATTAGTCCTAAAGCAATGACTGGTGAACACTGAGACTACTTTTTTTTTTGAGACAGTCTCAAGCTGTCACTCTGGGTAGAGTGCCATAGCATCATAGCTCACAGCAACCTCCACCTCCTGGGCTCAAGCGATTCTCCTGCCTCTGCCTCCAAGTAGCTGAGTAGCTGGGACTACAGGCTACTGCCACAATGCCCGGCTATTTTTTGGTTGCAGCTGTCGTTGTTTGGCGGGCCCAGGCTGGATTCGAACCCACCAGCTCAGGTTTATGTGGCTGGTGCCTTAGCCACTTGAGCCACAGGTGCCGAGCCTGTTTTTTGTTTTTATTTTTAATTTTTTTGAGACAGAGTCTCACTCTGTCACCCTGAGTAGAGTGCTGTGATATCATTATAGCTCACAACCTCAAACTCCTCAGTTCAAGTGATCCTCTTGCCTCAACCTCCTAAATAGCTGGGGCTACAGGCTCATACCACAACAGGCTAATTTTTCTTTTTTAGTAGAGAAAGGGTCTCTCTCTTGCTAAGGCCGGTCTCAGACTCTTCTTAGCTCAAGCAATCCTCTCACCTCGGCCTCCCAGACTGTTAGCATTACAGGTGTGAGCCACTATGCCTGGCCCAATTTACAAATAATTTTTGTTTTCTTTTTCCATGTATTTCTATTCTTCCCATGTTTTCTTTTCTTTTTTTTTTTTTTTTGAGGCAGAGTCTCAAGCTGTTGCCCTGGGTAGAGTGCTGTGGTGTCACAACTCATAGCAACCTCAAACTCTTGAGCCTCAACCTCTCGAGTAGCTAGGACTAGAGGCGCCCGCCACAATGCCCAGGTATTTTTTGGTTGTAGTTGTCATTGTTGTTTGGCAGGCCTCAGCTGGATTCAAACCTGCCAGCCCTGATGTATGTGGCTGGCACCCTAGCCGCTAAGCTACAGGCACTGAAACCCTTCCCATGTTTTCTACATGAATGTGGTATAACTTTTAGAATAAGCAAAGGAGGAGGAAAGGGGCATACCTTATGAAGACTTGTCATGCCGTCGTCATCTACCAGCCTGGGGTTGGATCCATGTGAAAGCAACAGCCGTGCAATTTCAGTGTGCCCACAGTAGCTGGCCCGGTGGAGAGCAGTGGTTCCCCCATGGGTTTGGGCATCACACTTAGCTCCACTTTCCAGCAGGAACTGGCACACAGCGTAGTGTCCATTGCGGCTGGCATAGTGCTGTGGAAGACAGAGACCAAGGTCAGACAGCAGAAGTCAAGCAGGCCACAAAGGTGTTAGAGTGGTGAGAACACGACCCTGTAGGGAGGGGCCTGGAGTCATCCCAGGTGCTATCCCCAACACCTGAGTGACCTGGGCAAGCTTCTTCATTTCTAACCTCAGCCTCTTCTACTGGAAAATGATCCTAACTACCTCACAGGATTTTTATGAAAATAAAATTAAATATGGGCAGCACCTGTGGCTCAGTGGGTACGGCGCCAGCCCCATATACTGAGGGTGGCGGGTTCGAACCTGCCCCAGCCAACTAAAACAGCAGTGGCAACTATAACAAAAAATAGCCAGGCATTGTGGCAGGCACCTGTAGTCCCAGCTACTCGGGAGGTTGAGGCAAGAGAATTGCTTAAGCCCAAGAGTTTGAGGTTGCTGTGAGCTGTGACGCCATAGTACTCTACAACTCGTCTCAAAAAAAAAAAAAAATTAAATAATGTAATGCTTTTTCACTAATTAAAAAAAAAAATCCAGGTTCATGTGATGTTTAAAAGAGACAGTTTCATTTAAAAAGATGGAGATTTTATAGCCAGGCATTGTGGTGGGTACCTGTAGTCCCAGGTACTTGGGAGGCTGAGGCAAGAGAATCGCTTGAGCCCAAGAGTTTCAGGTTGTTGTGAGCTGTGATGCTACAGCACTCTACCATGTGTGACACAGTGAGACTCTGTCTCAAATTAAAAAAAAAAAAAAAAAAGGAAGAAAATAATAATAAAAAGGAAGAAAGGGAAGGAGAAGATAAAAGATAAATATCAATTCCCCTTGTCAAAGAGTAGGTACCCCTGAATTAAAACTTTTCTCTCTTTTGACCCTTGTTTCTCCCCAGCTCACCAAAGCAGTGTAGCCAGCAGAGTCAGGCTGACTAGGGTCCGTTGCCTTCTGGATTAAATATTTCACCCGGCCCAGGTCTCCATTCAGGGCTGCTGACCAGATTCCTGTAGAAAGCCATCCAGGGCACTGAATAATGCTGAACGAATGGGAATTTTTAGTGCTTCCTTTACCTCTTGACCTCGGCTTTCAAAGCATCAGTTGTCTATAAAATGAGGATATCCGTTCCTTCCATTCCTTTAACAAATATTAATATTAACCTCCTCTGTGCCAAGAATTGTTCTGGGTGTTGGTGACACTATTGTGAACAAGACAGTAGGATTGGGCAGACAAAGAAATCCCTTCTTCCTACTTCAAACACAAAAATGTTGATAAAGTGATTTTGGTCCAGGTGCGGTGGCTCACACCTGTGATCCAAGCACTTTGGGGGGCCAAGGTGGGAGGACTACTTGAAACCAGGAGTTTAAGACCAGCCTGGGCAACATAATGAGACTGTCTCCATAAAAATATTGTTTTAAGGCTCAGCGCCTGTGGCTCAAGCAGCTAAGGCACCAGCCACATACACCTAAGGTGCGGGTTCGAATCCCCAGCCCGGCCCGCCAAACAACAATGATGGCTGCAACAAAAAAATGGCCGGGTGTTGTGGCGGGCGCTTGTAGTCCCAGCTACTTGGGAGGCTGAGGCAGGAGACTCGCTTGAGCCCAGGAGTTGGAGGTTGCTATGAGCTGTGATGCCATGGCACTCTACCCAGGGTGACAGATTGAGGCTCCGTCTCAAAGAAAAAATAAAGCCCCACATTTAGTAATTGATAGAACCAAGATAGGAACTTAGTACTTATAAGCATAACTTTCTTTTTTTTTTTTTTTTGCAGTTTTTGGCCAGGGCTGGGTTTGAACCCACCACCTCCAGCATATGGGGCCAAAGCCCTACTCCTTTGAGCCACAGGTGCCGCCCTAAGCATAACTTTCTCACCTGTACATACGTCATTCATCAAAACCTAAGTGATACAATGTGTACAAGCAGCTTGGGGCAGTGGTGGTGTTGTTTTAGGAAGGCAAGAAGCATTTCTTATTCTATTCAAACCTCCATCCAAAGAGAAGGTCTGTGTTTCACTCACACATCTTTTTTTTTTTTTTTGAGACAGAGCCTCAAGCTGTCCCCCTGTGTAGAGTGCCATGGCATCACAGCTCACAGCAACCTCCAACTCTTGGGCTCAAGCGAGTCTCCTGCCTCCGCCTCCCAAGTAGCTGCTCAAGCGAGTCTCCCGCCTCCGCCTCCCAAGTAGCTGGGACCACAGGCGCCCTCCACAACGCCCGGCCATTTTTTGGTTGCAGCCATCATTGTTGTTTGGCGGGCCCAGGCTGGGGATTAGAACCCGCCACCTTAGGTGTACGTGGCTGGCGCCCTAGCGGATTGAGCCACAGGCGCCGAGCCTCACTACACACCTTAATATTGCACACGTGGTTCCCGCTTGGCACAGTGACTATCTGAGAAGCTTCACCCTGTACTCCAGTTGTCTTTATTTAAAACACAGGATGCAGAGCCATTCAACACTGCAGACTTTTCCTTTCCATCTCTATTCCGAACGTATTTCCTAACAGAAATTAAAAAGTGACTCTTATTGTACTGACATGAATTTTCACTATGAATAACTAAGGAAATGTAATTAGTGGTAGCCTTTGAAGTACAACCATAAAATAAGATCCAATTTATAAAAATCTAACAAACACAAATATTTTCCCCCCGAAAACATCAACTGTGCAAAGAAAGGCAGTGAGTGGTGCCCCTCCAGAGGTGACCAAACCCAGTGGGACCAACTGGACAAAGTCAGTTGACACTTCTCAGCTATTTCACCAGGCAGGAGGGTGGAGAAGGGTGGACTCTGCCTTCTAAAAGACACGGGAGGCCTAGCCACCTCCTGCAGAGCTGGCCTGTGTGCCACCGGGTGGCCAGCAGATTGGCTGGGGGGCCAGGCTGCTGGTAGTGGGCAAGTCCTTTTAACAAAACGGGCTTTTATTCTCTTAGAAACACTTAATAGCAGCCTGGTGTGGCCAGGCCTGGAAAAGGAGCTCCCCCGCTGAGCTCATGCAAGTCAAAAGCTCTCAGTCAAACCAAGGGAATTCACAGCTGAATAAATCAGAGCCCTTGGCCCGCCTTTCCCTCCTTGCAAGCCCTAGGAAGAGGACCTTCCCACCCGCAGACTGAAGCAGCCAGGAGCCCAAAATGCTGGCCTGTCCCCAAGCTGGGGACTGCCCACACAAGGCCCAGCAAACATTGCTAATGCACCAGCAACCCTCCCCACGCTGGGAAAATGCCCTGCCCCGTCCTGTCACAATCCCTCACAGCTGCAGAAACAGGAGGTGCAGCCAGGTAGCACTGGAACCTGGCAGAAAGATCTCCAGGGCTCAACAAGGCAAGGTGCAGCCCCCAAGCTCACCTTGGGCTGTCACCCCTGAGACATGTACAGTGTCTGGGTGAGTACAGAGCGTGGCTACCACCTAGCCCTCCAGGGTGCTTTAGGTTCTATACGGTACTTAAAAACATCAAGTTAGAGTCCAACAAACAACTAGAAGGTTCAGAGATTCCTCTAGGAAGAGGTTAGGGTACTGATAGGCTATTTTTGAGCCCCAGTTTTCCATGAAACTAGTACCATTTATATCATTCACAAAGTCACATTTATTTACTGAGCCAGGGCCCATCTTGAGCAGCATATATGCATTAACTCTGTAAATTCTCACTGTAATCTAATGGCGCCGATACTAATATAGTCTCTCCATTTTACAAATAAGAAAACTGATATCTGGAATATCAGTCTGTGGTTGGTTAAGAGACTTTTTTTCCCCCAGTATGGGAAATAACAGTGTCGAGTGGCAAATAATCAGGGGTCCTCAAACTTTTTCAACAGGGGGCCAGTTCACTGTCCCTCAGACCTTTGGAGGGCTGGACTTTAGTTTAAAAGGACAGGCAGCAGCTAAGCAGGACAGGCAGCGGGGGCAAAAACACCCGGCGGGCCGCATGTGGCCCGCGGGCCGTAGTTTGAGGACACCTGTAATAGATCTTTATTCTAACATTTGGTGAGAGTCTGCAGTGCTTTGATGTGCAGAAAAGTCACCTGGGCATCTTAATATACTGCAAATTCTGTCTGGGGAGCTCAGGTATGTGTCTGGGATTCTGCCTTTCTTTTGCAATTTTTTTTTGGCTGGGGCCAGGTTTAAACCCATCACCTCTGGTATACAGGGCTGGTGCCCTACTCCTTGAGCCACAGGCGCCACCCTGGGATTCGCCTTTCTAACAAGGCCTAAGGGATGGCCTGCTGCAGGTCTTCACACTTTTGAGTAGCAGGATACTAAGGATAAAGATGAAAAGAATCACTTTACATACGAAATTCTGCATAAGGTTTGCTTGCCTAAAACTTGAAGTCTATGGGATTCATGATTTTTCTACAAAGTAGAACATTTCACGGACACCTCAATGTTGGATACAACTTAAAAGTAACGCACTCACGAGACCAATTTTACACAATCATTCATTTCCTTCTGGGCTCTCAGAGGATGGGACTGTGTCCTGACCATTTTGCTAGCCTGGCGCCTCATGGGGTCATTGTCACTTACTAAGTGACTAATAAATGCTTGTTGAGAAAGGATGTCTATAATCGCATCAGTTTGCACAAAGGAGATAAAGATCCCCCGTAATCAGGCCATAGACCTTATAAGAGATGGGACAGCAAACGTATTGCAACTTAGAACAAATGTAGATAGAATGTAAGGCGTCCCTGGAGCTCAGAGAACAACAGAACCCTGCCAAGATCAATTACTTTATTTATTCTTTTTTTTTTTTTTGAGACAGTCTCACTATTGCCCTCTATAAAGTGCTAGGGCATCACAGCTCACAGCAACCTCAAATTCCTGGGCTTAAGTGATTCTCTGGCCTCAGCCTCCCAAGTAGCTGGGACTATAGGCACCTGCCACAATACCCAGCTATTTTTTGTTGCAGTTGTTTAGCTGGCCTGGGCTGGGTTCGAACCCGTCACCCTCAGTGTATGTGTCTGGCACCATAACCACTGTGCTATAGGTACCAAGCCCAAGATCAATTATTAATGTCCAACACGACTTTGGAGAAAAAAGAGTGAAAACACACGGGGTGTGTATTTGCCACCATTTCAAGGGTAGGATGGTCTCAAGTCTAGCTAACTAAATGAAGCAATAGCTTACAAAGACTTTTTTCATTATATTTTAGTACAATAAAATATCTTTGATGTTTGTAAGAACTATAAGCCCAAATGTACTTGGGTGCCCCCCTCCCAGTGAAATTTATCAAATTCAAAATTTCTAGTTCTTTTCGTAGAAAATTCTTTCATATATTCCCAAATGTAGTGTTCAGGCATGTCAACGCTTCATTAATTACGTTTGCCCCTTCCTTTACAAATTTGGCATTGAGAGCTGCCAAAGCCGTGTTCTCATCTCTTCAGAGATTCTGGATTTGATGAAAACACAGCAACTTGGCTTCATTAATTTATTTTATTTTATTTTATTTTATTTTTGAGACGGAGCCTCAAGCTATCCCCCTGGGTAGAGTGCCATGGCATCACAGCTCATAGCAACCTCCAACTCCTGGACTCAAGCAAGTCTCCTGCCTCCGCCTCCCAAGTAGCTGGGACCACAGGTGCCCGCCACAATGCCCGGCCATTTTTTGGTTGCAGCCATCATTGTTGTTTGGCGGGCCGGGGCTGGGGATTCGAACCCGCCACCTTAGGTGTACGTGGCTGGCGCCTTAGCCGATTGAGCCACTGGCGCCAAGCCAGCACAACCAAGTTCTAGAGCTCTTTTTATCTTGCAAAACTAAAACTCTGGGCCTATTGAACAATAACTCCTCACTCTCCCAGCCACCTCCCATTCTGCTCCCTGGTTCTGTGAGTTTGACTTCTCTAGGGCTCTTTGAATCACACAGTTTTTGTCTTTTTTTCACTTAGTAGAATGACATTTAGTCTTTTCCACGTGGCATGTGTCAGAATCTCCTTCCTTTTTAAGGTTCGATAGTGATTCACTGTATGGGATGTCACATTTTGTTTTACCCGTCCATCATCGGTGGACCCTTGGGTTGCCTCCACCTCCCACTGTGGGGACACTCACTGCTGCTTCTTTTTTTTTTTGAGACAGAGCCTCAAGCTGTCACCCTGGGTAGAGTGCTATGGCATCACAGCTCACAGGAACCTCCAACTCCTGGGCTCAAGTGATTCTCCTGCCTCCGCTTCCCAAGTAGCTGGGACTACAGGCGCCCGCCACAACGCCTGGCTATTTTTTGGTTGCAGCCATCACTGTTGCTTGGCGGGCCTGGGCTGGATTCGAACCCAGCGACTCAGGTGTATGTGGCTGGCACCTTAGCCCTTTGAGCCACAGGCGCCGAGCCATGCTGCTTCATTTTTTTTAATGGCTGCACAGCATTCATTGCTTAGGAGCACAGGCTGTGGAGCCAGAGGAACCAGGTTTCAATTCTGCCTCCACCCTGAGGACACAGAGTGGGGCCTTGGGCACGGAGTGAGTGTTCAATGAAGGAAAATTGCCACCTTCACCCCAGTCATCTCCTGAAGACGTTTGCCTCTCAAAACCACAGCCACCGCACTCCCTGTGAGCCACCCTGCTCACAGTAGCCTTAGGTTTACGGGTCCCCCAACCCCCATCTCCTCAGCCTGGTGCTCTGGAGTGACCCCAATCTGTCCCCACCTCTGTCAGCCTTCTGGGCCTGCGGCATTCATGCTGCCACCACTCTGAGTTGTGGAAGACTCTTCCCCTCTTTTTGCCCTTGACCCGGGCTGCCACCACTAGGCACACAGATCCTCCATTCTGCTGTGCTGTGGAGGCCCAGTCACCTGTGAACGGGTCTCCAGAACATTCCAGCCATTGTCTAAAGGCATTAAGCTGGGTGGCAGCTGTTCTCTCATTTGCTTTTCCGCACTCCTGCGTTCTGAGCACTCGATCTGGAGTCAACGTGCCCATAATGCTTTCACCTCAACCTCTATCAGCCCTGTGTCAGACAGGTCCTCCCCCGGCGGGCCTGCTTGCCCTCTTCTATAAAGTGGAGGAATTGGCAGATGAGCTCAGAAGGCTCCCCCGGGATGCACAGGCTCAGATTTTCACCTGGATTCTGTAGCTGATATTCATTTATCTACCCATCATGAAATGATTTATCTTTATTTTTCTTTTTTTTTTTTTTAAATTTCACTGTATTATGCTTGCACATGGCAGAACTTTCAGTGTTGGGCTTAAAAGGTGAACATCCCTCTTAGTCATGTCCTCTAGGTCAGTGATTTTTAAATGGTGTTGATGCAAAACCGTGTGGGTTACCCTCAGGGAACATTTGGCAACCTCTGGAGACATTTTTGGTTGTCACAGCTGGAGGGGGTGGTGCTACCACTGGCAGCTAATGAACAGGGGCCTGGGGTGCTGCTTAGCATCCTGCAAGGCGCAGGACAGCCCTGCGACACAGAATCATCCAGCCTGAAATGCCAACAGGGCTGGGAAACGGGCCTTGAGATGTTAATGCTGTTACTGTATGGATATGTATTTTTCCCAAATGTCTATAAAAATATAAACATAAGTGTGTGCATTTTAAAAACCGAAATAGGCTCCATTCACAGTTTTCTTTGTTTTTTAAAATATATTTGCAGTGATATTTCAAGCAGTAAGAGCCTATCATTCAAACCCATGACCTAAAGCTTTGAATACTGGCCTCACCCCTTACTAGTGGTATGACCTACCCCGTCCAGGCCTCAGTTTCTTCATCTGCAAAGCAGGGATAATAATAGCACCTACAGCACAATGTCAGCACAGCTGTTTGCCATTATTTGTATTCCTTTGTATTTGTGGGGAAGGGCGGAAGCATCCCTGTGCCCACTGCAGAGATAAGGACACTAAGACCCAAAGCCAGGCAAAGGCTGGACACAGATTGGCTTCCCAGTATCTCAGTGGCACCTGGTGCTAGCCCAGGGCTCACTCCAGTAAGAAGTACTTCTGATTAAAACATATGTTTTTTGCTTGTTTATTTGTTAGCTTTATTTGGTTTTGTTTTGGTGGAAGTGAGGGCAGGTCCAGAAGAGGGAAGGTCACCACTCCTTTGCTACAGAGTGGCAGAAAGAGTTCTGTGCCTGGCCTCAGGGCGTCTCCTTCTCTGCAGACCAAGTCCCCCGACCCACCTCCCCACCATGGCTCAGCCTGGCCCTCCTCTAGGCAGTGAGCAGGCCCTGCCTTATCTCTAGACGCCTGTTATCTGCACACCCATCTGTGGACAAATGGTCAGCAGACTGGCTCCTGGTCACCCCCGCCTGAAGGGGGGCCCACCTCTTAGGCCTGCGTCTGGCAATTTGGGCTGGAGCCCAAGGTGGGGGGTCTCCTAATGGAGGAGGCCCAGCCCAGTCCCACCCCTGGGGCTTTAAACCCCCAATGATGCTGCTTGGACATTCCACCCACAGGCCAGAAAACCCATCCCATCCCACCACTCCTTCACTCACTTGGTTTCATGGCTGGACTTACATGGTGGGTAATGGCTGCTACTATCATTCCCATTGAGCAAATAGAGAAACTGAAGCTCAGAGTGGGACTGTGACCCAGCACAGGTCACACAGCAAGGCAGTGGCATTGCTGGGACTAGAACTTGCTTCTCTTAGCTCCTATCCTGGCCTCTAAAAAGGAGAGCCTATAGACACCGTGCTCCAGCCCCTACCCCCGCCCCCGCCCCTGTGGAAGCCACAGTCATGTCCCTTTTGGGGCCTTGGTTTCTCCAGGTGTCAAACAGAAATAAGGGTGAGTGAGTAGATGAGCCTGCCCCTAGCTCCCAGGAGGCCAGGGAAGCAGCAGGCAGAGGCCACTCTGCTCCCCGAATGTGAGTACTAAAGCACAGGGATTCACCCTTCCAGAGTTCAAGTGCCACCTTTCCCACTTAGCAGGACTTCAAGCAGTCACCTGACCTCCTTCTCTGTGTCTTGGGGGAATAAGAGTCTTTACCTCACAGGGCAGTTGTGAGGACTAACCAAGTGAAGGGACAGGCAACACTTAGGACGACACGAATGCTCAGAAATGTGAGTCGCTGTTATTTTTATCAGAAGTAGACCATGTTAGGATAGTTACAGTGTTTGGGCTGACGACCTGGCTGTGCTGCATGACTTTGGGCAACTGACTTAAATTCTCTGAGCCTCTGAGCCCTGAGCCCCTGTTGTTTTACAGATGAGAAAACAAGGGCAATGTGTCTTTGAGGCTCCAAAGAGGAGCTTGGCACAGATGGTGGCCCCATAGGCTAGGGTGGGGCTAGGGGCTACCAATGGCCCTGGGGAGGGTGTCTTCATGGAAGATGTCCACATCTTCTAAGACAGAGACAGCCTGGGGGCTTTTGTTTACAGAGCCCATCTCTCCCCTGATGGATGCAGCCGGCAGGACTGTGTTTGCAAGTTTCTCCTGGAACCATGAATCAAGGTCTGTTTGGAGAACACGTGTGCTCCTCTGTCAAACATTCCACTTGTGCTGGGGCCACAGAGAACAGAGTGTGTCCTAGATTGTCCCCAGAGATACAAGAGAGAAGGGAGACCCAGCCCCTTTGGACAGGCCTCACAGGGACAGCCTGGGCTCTGCAGCCTCCCTGGCCTCAAGGAGCTCTCTAGAAAGCAAGATAAGAGCTGGACTGACCAGAAATCAGGGAGGAGAAGAGATAAGACTCATCTACTCCCACAGTCTTGTCTCCTCTGACCCTCCAGAGCAGCACCAGAGAGATCGTTTAAAAATGTAAATCCTAAACATTTAGGGGGTACATGTGTTTTTTGTTACACGGATGAATTACAGAATGTTGAAGTCAGCGCTTTCGGTGTACCCTTCACCAGAATAGCATACAATGTAAAAACACGTGTACTCCTAAGTGTTTGGAAATAAATATGAAAGAATTTTAAAATCTCATCTGCTCTTTCCTGCTCACAACCCTCCAGTGACATCCTTTGTGATCGAATCACGACTGGATTCCTTAAAAATGGTCTCTGACTTCATGCCTGCCTGCGGCTGGGACCCCGGCTCCCGGCATCTCCCCTTGCCTGCCTCAGTGGCTTTCTTCCAGCCCTCAAGCAAGCGTACCCTGACCCAAAGGGGGTTCTGTCCCCTGCCCAGCCCAGCCTGCCCCTCTCACAATCAGGCTGAGCTTAGCTCCCTCCTCCTCAGAGACTTCCCTGACCACTCCGCTGTCACTGCACCAGGCTTTTGCCTTGGCCCACATCAAACTTGTAATTAGTGTGTGTTTATGCGTTTACATACTCAGTCTCACATGGGTGGGGCTGTTTTATACATCAATACATCCCAGCCCCTGGCATCCTGCTTGCCACGTGGAAGGCTCTACACAAATATTTCCTCAGTGAATGAGTAACTCACCATGAGAAGAGCTGATCTCTTACTTGGGAGGTCAGAGATGGACTGTCCAATCCAGTAGGGAGGGAATCAGAGAAGACTTCTTGGAGAAGAAGGCATTAGAACCAAGTCTGGATGAGTGAGAAGACCTTGGCAGAGAGGAGAAAAAGAGAGTGTTGTGTGGCTCAGCGCCTGTGGCTCAATCGGCTAAGGCGCCAGCCACGTACACCTAAGGTGGCGGGTTCGAATCCCCAGCCCGGGCCTGCCAAACAACAATGATGGCTGCAACCAAAAAATAGCCGGGTGCTGTGGCGGGCACCTGTGGTCCCAGCTACTTGGGAGGCGGAGGCAGGAGACTCGCTTGAACCCAGGAGTTGGAGGTTGCCATGAGCTGTGATGCCATGGCACTCTACCCAGGGGGATAGCTTGAGGCTCCATCTCAAAAAAAAAAAAAAAAAGAGAGTGTTGTGTTTAGACTGTAGGTTGGCCCTGGGCTGAGGGCAGCTTGAGCAAAACAGTGCTTGTGAAGGGCTGAGACCTTGGGTTGCAAACCAGTGACCTAAGACAAATCTCTTCAACCCTCTGAACCTCAGTTTCTCCATCTGAAATATGGGAATGATGACACCTACTTCACAGACAGAGCATGTGAGGAGGAAATGGCATGTGTAAATGGTCAGGGCTCAGTAAATGGTAAGTATGATGATTACAGATTTTCATTTCACTGTCCTTCCAGTCTGAAGATCAATATATTATTGCCTGCAATTTTCCCTGAAAAGAATTCATTTTATTTGTTTGTTTTGAGATAAGATCTCACTCTTTTACCAGGGCTAGAATGTACTGGCATTACCATAATCTCACAGCAACCTCAAACTCCTGGCCTCAAGAGATCCTCCCACCTCAGCTTCCCAAGTCACTGGGAATACAGGTATACCACCATACCTGGCTAATTTTTTCTTGAGGTGGGGGTCTCACTATGTTGTTCAGGCTGGACAAGAACTCCTGGCCTCAAGAAATCCTCCCAACTCAGCCTCCCAAAGTGCTGGCTTGACAGGTGTGAGCCACCATGCCTATCTCATTCATTTAATTCTTAGAGATTGGGTCCAGCTCTGTTGCCCAGGCTGGCATGCAATGGCTATTCTCAGGTGCAGTCAGAGTGCACTACAGCCTCAAATTGCATGGCTCAAGGGATCTTCCTGCCTCCTGAATAGCTAGGACACAGGGATATGCCATTGAGCTTGGCTATATTTATTTTTAATCTTACATATTTTTAAAACGTTAAAACAATTTCAAACTTATAGACAAATTGCAAGTATGGTATACAGATGTGTCTTTCCATGAATCTTTTGAGAGTAAGTTGTAACATAATGCCCCGTCTCACCTGGACACATTCATGTTTATTTCTAACAAACAAGGACAGTCCCCTACAAACCATGACACAGTCATCACTAGAAGTTAATGTCATGTTTCTACCGTCAAGTCCTCAGATCCCATTCAAGATTCTGGATCAGAATTATGCACTACATTTAGTTGTTGTGTCTCTTTGGTTTCCTTTAGTCTGGAAGAATTCCTCAAATTTTCTTTGAATTTTATAACCTTGAGGTTTTGAAGATTACTGGCCAACTGTTATGTAGGATAAGCCTGAATTGGGTTTTGCCTGATAGTTAGATTCAGGCTATGGATGTTGGGCAGGAACACCGCAGATGTGATGCTCTGTTTGCTGTCCGTAGCGTTACTTAAGAGAAAGGAAGCCAAGGAGGTGGGAAAGGAAATGCAAAATAATGCAAAATGGCCTCTGAGTGGAAAATACTTATTTTACTTTTAGTATTTCTTGCAGCAAGGATGTCCTCATTTTCTAGATATCCACCACAACTGACCCTAGCCACATTCCTCCCAACATCAGATAAGAGGCTTAGAAGGGAACAGGGGCCTGGGCGCTCTTTCCAGGAGGTATGGTGTGGAGCTCCCACTGTCCTCTAGGTGGCGCACAATTCTCTGGGGAAAAGGGAGCCAGTCAGGTGAACAAATTCCAATGGAAGGAGGGATGGTTTCAGAAGGGCTAAGCCCTGCCTATGAGCTCCTGCAGGGGACTCCGCTCCTCAACCCCCTGCTTCCTCCAGAGAAGCACCCAGTATTTTTTCATTCACTCAACATTGGTTTTTCAGGGCCTCCTGCCTGCCTGTAGCCAAGACTTGCCATTTGTAGGTGCCAACACAAAGCAGAGAAGGACGAGGAAGTCAGACCTGGAGCTCATGACACCTCAGTTCGGGTCCTGGTTTTGCCCCTGACCTGCTGTAAGACTCTGAGATGTTGCTGGATCTCAGTTTTTCCAACAATTTAAAAAAATGATGTCTGCTTGGCTAGATTAGGGTTGTGGTCCTGTTTGATCAGCTGGCCTCCTTACTCCTGTTCCTCTCCATCTTGTGCCCAATGCTAAGTCTGACTGCCCATTGGCTGTGTGGCCTTGGGCAAGTAACTTTGTCTCTCTGAACCTCAGAGAGAGAGGCTCAGACTGGTCTTGAACTCATGAGCTCTCCAAACCTGCTGCTTTGCACTGCAACTCTGTGCCATAAGAAAACCATCTCGACCTTCCTCTGTGCAGGATTGAAGTCTCATGAGGAGGTCAGAACCTGGGGGAAATGGGAAGTGGTGGAAGGGGCTGATGCCTCAGAGATTTCTCTACCCGCTGGAAGACAGGTGGGGAGAAGAGAGTTTGAAAACTGGGTGGGGCCTGTCTTCCCCACCCCACTTGCTGAGCCCAGCAGTGTAGTGGCCCCCACTCTTCAAGTGCTGTACTAAGTCTTCCTTACCAGGAATGTCGCCCCCACCTGGAAACTATAGCATGGGTGTCCAGAGCCTGATATCCCGAAGAGCAGACTGTGACCTCTGGGGCAATTGACTTACCTGGTTATGCCTCGGTTTCTTCATTTGTAAACCAGGGGCAAACAACAGTTTTATCATAAGGAGGTGCTAGGCTCAACCACTGATTGAAATGGTTCCATATTCTTCTCCTAAGGGCAGTGCAGATATTAAGGGTGGCCTGGGAGACTCAGCACTCAGTAAGAGAGGGTCCTGTCGGGGACAGGCAGCTGGGGTGGTCTTCACAGATAAGAGGCTTTTTGGTGCTTTCTGTACCACATACGCTAATAAATTTTCAGGCACAGATAACATTTTGCCATGTCCAAAGTCCTCCCATATCCATAATTGGATATGATTTTCACCTTCTACCTTGATTGGTGGAAAAACTGAGGCCTAGAAAGGGAGAGCTGACTTGCTGAAGATCACAAAGCCAGCCAACTGCACAAGTAAGCTGCAGAGAGCTGTGGATAAGACAAAGGACTCAGGTGGTCCTGGGTTGGCATTCTGGGTCTGCCATGTTCAGGCTGTGTGGCCTTAGGCAAGTAACTTTGTCTCTCTGAACCTCAGTTTTCTCATTTATCAGTGGGGACAGTGCAAAATTATTGAGGTTTAAAAAACAGAGTACACTGCAAGTGGCTGCAGTTTTAAGAAGCCGCCCGGCACCTCCTGCTAGTTATTGGCTGCAAATTTAGGCCGGGCACAGTGGCTCAGGAATTTCGGGCACAACACTAGTGTTCTGGGAGACAAGGCCGGCAGATTGCTTGAGCTCATGAGTTCAAGACCAGTCTGAGCAAGAACAAGACCCCATCTCTAAAAAATAGCTGGGCATTATGGCAGGCGCCTACAGTCCCAGCTACTCAGGCAAGTGAATCATTGGAGCCCAGGAGTTTGAGGTTGCTGTAAGCTATGATGCCACAGCATTCTACCCAGGGCAACAAAGTTAGAGCCGATCTCCAAACAAACAAACAGAGTAAGATACTCAGTGCCACCCTGGTCTTGGTAATGTTCAGAGCCAGAATACCTTTCTTGGTTCTAAATGACCATCTTTGGGAAGCAGGAATTGGCCTTTGTCTCATTCTACTTGTGTCTCATTGGTAAGATTGTCCTGGGCCCCTCTTCCTCCCCCATCATCCGTCTTCCTTCCTGAGGTCAGGGATTAGGCCTGGCTGCCCCACAGACCTAAGCCCAGCAAACAGCATAGTGCTTAACCCTGAGTGAGAACAGTAGCTGGCATTTTAAGCACTCACTGTCCACCAGTTCTGTGCTAAGCACTTTCTCTGCCTCTTTTTACTTAATCCTCACAACTCCCGGAGCTTTTAATCTCATCTCCATCACACTGGTGATGGAAATGACTTTCAGAAAGGGAAAGTTACCAGCCCACCTGGGTGCAGACTTCTAGGAGACCCTCGGTCTCAGGTAGAGCTGGGATTTGAACCCAGGTCTTGGGCTTTGAACCCAGGTGTGTGGCTCCAGCACGCCTCCCCACATAGTAAGCTCAGCAACTATTTGCTCCTTATAAAGCAACAGCGCCTTATAAGAGCTACACTAAATCCATAGTGGCTGTGACATGACCGTCTGTATCCCCTTCTGATTCTCAGTCTCTCTTTGGAACAATAGCCTCATAATGGCCCCCCAGCCATGTCCCACCATGTCCTTCACTTTGTGATGTCCCCAGCTTGCCAAGGTGACCCAATGCACACGCTTTGCTGCTCTCTTTTCATCTCCACCATCAACCACCCCCTCCTCTTTCCCAGAGGGAAATGGCACCGGCCTGCATTTATTTTCAGCCCTGCTTCATCTATTTATTAGCGGCTAGGCTGTCTTGATGCTGTTAATATGGCAGGCATCTCAGCCAACCACACACAAAGGCAGCAGAGACCCTCAGTCCTGCCTGAGAAGGCCCAAGAATCATCTCTGTCTCCAAAGGTTTTAGAGAAAGCAAAGTGTTTTGAGGGGAATTATGAGCCTAAACTCACCCCTCCCCCTACCTCTCCAGCCTGCTCTTCTGGACAATAACAGCTCCTGTCTCTAAGAAACCATTCCTGAAGTTTCCAGCTGAGTGGCAGGATTAGGCCTCAGGGTGGCAATTAGCTGATAAAGGGATGACCTCACCTAGGGCAGAGAAAGGGCTAGTTGGAGCCTGCCCCTGCAGGAACCCTGCCCTGGGCCTCCCTCACTGGACTTAAAGTCAGGGACCCTGGTTCAAGGCCTTGGGCAAGTCTATTTTCCTCTCTGGACCTCTGTTGACCCATCTGTGACATGGAGCATGTCCTGACTTTCACAGGCTTGTAGAAAGCACCAATAAAGTAAGAAGTAAGAAATTGCTGACCAGCCTGAGCAAAAGCAAGACCCAGTCTCTACTAAAAATAGAAAAAAATCAGCTGGGAATTGTGGTGTACACCTGTAGTTTTAGGTACTTGGGAGGCTGAGGCAGGAAAATCGCTCCAACCCAAGAATTTGAGGTTGTTATGAGCCAGGCTGACATCATGGCACTCTATCTAGCCTGGGCAACAGAGAGACATGTTTGTCTCAAAAAAAGCAAGAAAGAAAAGAAATTGCTTTGAGACCAGGTGTGGTGGCTTACATCTGTAATCCCAGCACTTTAGGGCAGAGGCAGGAAGATGACTTGAGGCCTGGAGTTTCAGACCAACACAGCAAGACCCCCATCTCTAAAAAAAAGTTTAGAAATTGGCCAGGTGTGGTGAGGTGCACCTGTGGTCCCTGCTACTTAGGAAGCTGAGGCAGGAGGATTGCTTGATCCCAGGAGTTTGAGGTTACAATGAGCTATGATGATACCTCTGTACCCCAACCTGAGCAACAAAGTGAGACACTGTCCCAACCACCACAACCAAATATACTGCTTTGGAAATCATCCCTGACAGCTGTGCATTGCTGACCATAGACGACCACAGCACTGGAACCCTTTCTGGAATATTCCTGAAGGAACAAAGACTAAAGGGCACTATCCAGGGAATCGGATGAACTTGGCTTTCTGAGTACTGGCTCTCATGTTCGCAAGCCATTTGCTCTCAAGCAAACTGCCTCCATATCCTTTCTGTAAAAGGAACAGTATCTGTGCCTTGCTCCTCCCATATAAGGTTTTAAGATGCAGGGACACATGAGGCAAGAGAGCCAAGTAGATAAAATCACAGCCTTTGGATCAATCAGACCTGGATTCAAGTGCTGCTTTGGACACTGACTTGCTAGCTGTGTGACCCTAGGCAAGTTACTTAACTTCTCTTGGCCTCAATTTCCCCATCCAAAATGAGAAGGGGACATGGGGACAAAGGTATGATTTCAAGCAAGCAATTCTACCTCTTATTTTGTTCTCCTCAGTTGTGAAGTGAACCCAAGATGGTGCAGGCAGAGGTGAAGCTGAGAAAAGCTCCTTGAGCTCCAAGAATACTCCATAGAACGGCAGAAGGGCTCAACTCACAGAGTCCCAATGAAGAAAAGTTTTTTTCTATCCACAGGCCTCTATCTCTCCCCTGACAGAGAGAGAAGCAAAGAGTGTTGGCCGTGAAGCCAACTTTCCAGCTAGGTGACTAGGTCAAGTTAGTTAACCTCTCTGTGCCTAACTTTCCAGCTAGGTTAACCAGGTCGAGTTAGTTAACCTCTCTGTACCTCACTTTCTTCATCTGGAAAATGCAATGATAATAGTTAAGTAGTTTAAAGACTAAGTATGTATTAAATACATCAGTATTTAAAATGCTTAAAATAATGCCAAACATTGGAGCACTCAATGTATAATAGCGTTCAGTTGTATTATTTAAAAATTATTGTTTTCCTCTCCTTCAAGCTGTTTTTGCAGCAGATGGCACCTGCTAATGTCTTGGGTGTGTGTGGAGAAGCTACAGAGGGGTCAGGGAGAATCCTGAGGTCTGGCCCTGCCACTTCCACGTTCAGTGTCTTTGGCAAGTCCTTTCCTCATCAAGGCCCATTTCCCCACTGGTAGGATGAGAGGGTGAGACCAAGAACATTCCAGGTCCAGGCAGGTTAGTCCCCGGTAAGGATTCCTGAGAGGCTTTCTTGCTTGCTGGCCTCCAGAAGATCTGGCGGGGCTGAGGTGCCCACCTTGGCGGCCCCCTTGTCTCTCTCATTCCACAGCTCTGGTCCTGAGAGAAAGCAGGCCCAGCCCAGGCTGTCACGTGGGCTGACCCCAGACTGGGCCAGGAAGGAAGGGCTGTAGTGGAAGCCCAGGGAAGAAGGCCCATATGGTGATATGTGTGTGGCATGCAGTAAGACAAACTCTCACATGGTCAGACACTTAGACACCCCTGTACAACAGGCACGCAAGTTTCACAAAGACACCACAGTCTCCAACACAGGCCTGGCCCCCTCTTATCCCACCATGGTATACCAGGGTCTGGCCTGGCTTTGTGCAGTGTAGTTTTAAGCAGCCATTCATTGATTGAACAAACAGAAGCTTGGGGAGGGGTGCCAGACCTCAGCCAGCCCCAGACCAGGATTTCCTAGAGCACAGAGCCTGCACCACAGGAGGTAGGAGAGGATTTTAGATAGTACCCAGATGAGCTATTCTAACTCTAATGGGTGCAAATTGACTTAAATGTGTCTTAGATAAAGCGCAACTGGTATTTATAATGGAAAGACAAAGTAATACAAGTTTTCCTCATTTAAAAAATTTTTCATTTCAAAAAATAAATTAAAAAATAAAGGGAGTAAAGTTTAAGTCTTTAAAATAAAAAATTTAAGTAACTAATAATATAGGTAGAACTCAGATATGATCTTAAGCAAATAATTCTACCTGTTATTTTTTTCTCAGTTGTGATGTGAACCCAAGATGGTGCAGGCAGAGCTGAAGCTGAGAGGAGCTTCTTGAGCTCCAAGAATATTCCATGGAACAGCAGAATAGGGATACCTGAGGTTTGTGAAACACTATGGGTGCCATCCAGTGCAAACCTCTCTCCACCATTTTATAAATGGAGAAACAGTGGCCCTGCCAGGGAAAAGGACCTTCCCAGGATGAACACTGACTTAGGGGCCTGGAGAACAGGACTTGTGCTTCATCCCTGGCCTCAGATTTCTCAACTGTAAAATGAGGAGAATGTACCCTTCTCAACTTGCCACCAGGGTTGTGGGAATCAGGAGAAGCAAGGAAGGAGAAAGGACTTTACAAACAGATTCCGAGAACTTTCTCAACTGGAGGCAGAGGTGAGTCTAAAACCCAGGCCTCCTAACATCCCATCCAGGGCTGTTCCAGAGCAGCACCAGGCATGACAGAGGGAGGAGGGTGGGTTTGGTAACCAGGCAGATGGGTGCCTGAATTCAATCTCTACCTTTGTATTCACGCCTTCAATATACAGGAGCACTTGTGTTACTTTCATGTGGCTGAAGTGCAGAGTCCCAAGTGAAGTGTCCTCAGCCACACGAAGCTGGAGAGCTAGGTAGAAGCAAGCATGCAGGGCTCAAGCATCAGTTAAAATTTGGACCATAATCAGAAGAGCAGTGGGAATCCATTAAAGGCTTTTAAGCAGGCCCATTTTGATAAGCTCACTGGCTATAAGTCAAGTGTGAAAGAAAAGAATATGAGGGGGATTTTACAAAAACCAGAACATGCGGTGAAGTCACTGAAATCAGATCATTGCAGTATTACAAAGGCATAGACAAATAGATCCAGGGAACACGATAAATAATCCAGAATTAGATCCCAGGGGACAGATGTGACTGTTTGACAAAGAAGGTACCTCATCTCAGTGGAAAAGGATAATTTATTTCACAAATGGTGCTGGCACAATAACATAGCCCTCTGGAATAAATAAAAATGAACTCCTGTCTTGAACAATAAAATACTAAATTTCAAATGAATAAAAAATGGCAATGTAAAAATTAAAATTACAAAAAGGAGGAGGCTCAGCACCTATAGCTCAGAGGTTCGGGCGCCAGCCTCATACATGAGGGCTGATGGGTTCAAACCGAGCCCAGGCCTGCCAAACAATAATGACAACTACAACCAAAAGAATAGCTGGCATTTTGGCAGGTGCCTGTAATCCCAGCTACTTGGGAGGCTGAGGCAAGAGAATAGCTTAAACCCAAGAGTTCGAGGTTGCTGTGAGTTGTGACATCACTGCACTCTAATGAGAGCAACATAGTGAGACTCTGTCTCAAAAAAAAAGGCCAGTAATCACGCCAGTAATCACGGTAGCTCACGCCTGTAATCATAGCACTCTGGGAGGCTGAGGCAGGCGGATTGCTTCATCTCGCGAGTTAGAAACCAGCTTAAGAAAGAGTGAGACCTCCATCTCTAAAAATAGCCAGGCATTGTCGTGGGTGCACTCAACCCCAGGGCAACTGAATGAGACTCTGTCTCAAATAAAATAAAATAATGCAAAATAATGTAAGAGATTCTAGGAGACTGTATGTTTAATGTAGGGCAGGGGACAGCAAACTACTACCCACAGGCCAAATCCAATCCATCTAGTTGCCTTTAAAAAAAAATAATAGTTTTATTGAAATATAATTCACGCAGCATATAATGTATCCGCCTGAATATACAGTTCCATGGTTTTTAGTATACTCATAGATATTCCAACTCCAACCACCACAAAAATCAATTTTAGAACTTTTTCATCACCCCAGAAAGAAACCCCGTACCTCTTAGCCATCAACCCCATATTCCTTATTCCTTCCCGCCTTGCCAGGCAGCCACTGATCTACCTTCTGTCCATCTATGTAACTGGTTTCTTTGACTGAGCATAATGTTTGTAAGGTTCGTCTGCGTGGTAGTGGGTATCAGTATTTCATTCCTTTTCTTGGCTGGGTAATGTCCCGTTGTCTAGATATACATGTACCACCTTTGTTTATCCATTCATTGCTTGATAGTCGTTTAGGTTGTTTCCACCTTTTGGCTGTTGTGTTCATAATGTATGCATGAACATTTGTGTACAAGTTTTTGTCATTTCTTGGGAATGTATCTAGGAGTAGAATTGCTACAGCCTATTTTTGTAAAGGATATTTCATTGGGGCACATTTGTTGTCATAGTGTCTATGGCTGATTTTGTGTTACTCTGACAGAGTTGAGTAGTTGTAACAGATACCTCAAAGCCCAAAACATATACTATTGGGACTTTTATAGAAAATGTTTGCCAACTCGTGATCTAGAAGCCAGAAAGACTTTACATGTCAAGACTAAAAACCAAAAAAAAAAAAAAAAAAAAAAACCAGCTTCTCGCCGCCATTAAACAGAACTTGACAAGGCAAAAAAAAAAAAAAAAAAAAAAAAAAAAAAAAAAAAAAAAAATAAAAAAAAAAAAAATTATTAATATAAAAAAAAAAAAAAAAAAAAAAAAAAAAAAAAAAAAAAAAAAAAAAAAAAAAAAAAAAAAAAAAAAAAAAAAAAAAAAAAA